>CAEMYA010000087.1:509294-555357 GCA_903131615.1 Diplodus sargus
TTAGCTAGCTGCAAACTATTCTAAGAGATGCTATCCAAGACTGGAGAGCGAGTGGGAGAACCGCTGAAGCTGATGCGCTGCACGTATTTATACCACTTCTGCAGCAGGGCGGGGTTTATGCAAATCCTTTGCATAAGCCCCCCCATGATTTCTGACCCGCCCATTAAATCCTGAACACAGAAATGTTGAAAAACAGTTTGTGAGCCTGACTCCAAAATTAAATTCTAAATGGTCGAATGGCTTTTACATGTTTTAAGTAAACACATTTATGACCTGTTTAATGTGTTTAGAAGAAAATGACTGATTTTGCTTTACACGGACTTTAAGGATGATAAAGTGGTGAGTGGTTCACAGTCTTCGGCTACCAACAATGGTCCAGCACATGTGCTGGTTGCGGCTTGTTTAGCTGCCTCATCGGCCAGGTTATTACCATTGGCTATTAGGGAACTGCTCTTTTGATGTGCCGCACACTTGATAATAGCTAATGCGCTTGGTAGGTGTATGGCTTCAAGGCAGTCTTAAGATGGCTTCCCCATGCGTTACTGGTGTGCCATCTGCTCTGAGGAAACCTCTCTGTTTCCAGATATTTCTGTGTACGTGGCACACTGCGTATGCATACTGTGAGTCTGTGTACACATTTAACCGTTTGCCTTCTGCCAATTTGCATGCTTCAGTTAACGCATTCATTTCTGCAAGCTGTGCTGAGCATGGTTGGGCAAGCTTGATCATTTGGACTGTAGTAAAAGTATCATCTGGCAGCAACTGTACGATTGCGTAACCTGCATGGTTGCCTGTTGCGTCTCTGAAGCAAGACCCATCTATGAACAGAGTAAGGTCAGCTGTTATTGGTTGATTATGCATATCTTCACGCAGTTTCAGAAATACATTTGTGGCCTGAAGGCAGTCATGTGGCGTTCCATCTATTGGTATCGTCATCTGTGTTGCAGGATTAACTGTATTGCAACGCTGGATGTTCAGTTCTGGTGCTGAGAGCACAATTTCATAACCTGTTTTTCTGGCTTGTGTTAGTACAAACCTAGGACTGGTTAGGAGGGCGTGTATCTGGTGGGACGTATATAAGATGGTTGGGTGCCCCATGGTTACTGTTGAGGCTTTCTGAAAAGCAAAAGCTGCTGCTGCAAGTCCCTGGTAACAGGGAGGCAGACCAGCCTCAATATTGTCCAACTTGGTGCTATAGTATGCTAAAGATTGCTTACCAGTTGGAGTGTTTTGCATCAAAACTCCACAGGCAAACCCTGCCCTTTCTGCAACATATAAGTGAAAGGGTTTAGTATAGTCAGGGTTACCCAATGCTGGAGCCGTCTGCATGTCTGATTTCAGAGCTTGAAAGGCACCTTCAGCCTCTTCTGTCGACTGTAACTTAATGGAAGATTTTGTTTGACCTGCAGCGTGAATTAGGCCTCGCAAAGGGGCAGCTTTTATAGCGTAATCACAAATCCACGGTCTGCTATATCCCGCCATCCCCAGGAAAGTCAACATTTGTCCAGCTGTTTGTGGTTTAGGAGCTTCGATTATGGCCTCAATTTGGGAGGGAGCAATGCTCCTTTTGTTTCCCTCCAGTTGTCTGCCTAAGTATTCAACCTTGGTTTGGTAGAACTGTAATTTGGTTTTACTTACTTTGTGTCCCCCCTTCGCTAAGGCCTTCAGTACTGCTATTGAGTCCTTTTCACATTGTTGTTTGGTGGGACTACAGAATAGGAGATCGTCCACGTACTGAATTTACAGTACTTGACACGTTTAAGTGTCGTAAATCATCAGCTAGCACTTTGTTAAAAATGGTGGGGCTTTCAACATAGCCTTGTGCCAGCCATGTGTACGTATATTGCTGACCCTGGTAAGTAAATGCAAACAGATACTGAGAATCTGTTTGCAATGGCACGCCGAAAAATTACTGTGTACCATTGAGTTGAGGGTGGAATGTTTGACAGTAACGTATGGGGATCAGGGACAACGGGTGTCTCAGCATCCACAATAGCATTGATAGCTCGCAGGTCGTGCACCAATCGATAATCATCAAAGTGTGGTTTTTTGATTGGAAAGATTGGTGTGTTGCAGGGACTTGTTGTCTTGATAAGTACCCCTGCTTTTAGCAGACCCTCGATTGTTGGCCTGATGCCATCTACAACTTGTTGTTTTAGAGGATATTGTCTCTGATATGGCAGCACTATCCCACTATCCCCCAGCTTGATCTGGACAGGTTGTGCTGATTTTACCAAACCTACATCTGTTTTATGCTGTGACCATACTTCCTGAGGTATTTGTTTAAGTGAAACCTCCTGTTCTACTGATGTCACCATCTGGGTGGGTGACCTACTGTCCACCAATACTCTCTCTGCTGTCCCTTCATCACATGCCCTCAATGATATTCTAATATACTGTCTATCAATGGTGGTGTATACTCCCTTGGTATGTGTTGGCAACCATTGATGCATCTGTAACACTAACTTCATCATGGTTCCAAGTTCATATGATTTGTGACCATCTGCTATCATGAGTGTGGTGTGCGGGGTGGAGTGTGGGACTTGAAACCATGGCTGTAGCTCAGTAGGAATGTTACTGCGGCTGCTGCTCCTTGCGGTCCCATGTACACATTTAAGCTGACCATATAGAATGGCTTCTTACTGATCAGTTCTTCCCAACAGTCTTCATAGTCTGTATGGGACTGCCCTTCATCGTACATCAAGGTGCAGTGTAATGGTAGTTGTGGTTCGTATGCAGCTCCCATTTGATTCATAGCCCAGTTTTTCCAGGGATCCCATTTTTGTTTCAACTCAGATGTTGAGGGACACTGGATCCAGTACACAGCCGGTTGGACTTCAGTGATGGGTTCTTGGATTACCTGTACTGTCATTAGTCTGTGTATGGGATCATCTGAAAAATCCACTCTCAATCCTTCCTGTGTACATACTATGTTAGCCTTTAATGGGCATAAAATGTCTCTTCCCAGCAGGTTAATAGGTGTGTTTTCTGAATACAGCAGTGGTGCTGTTATGGTTCTTCCGGCAATCAACATTGAGACGGGCCGAGTTAGGGGTACTATCTGTGTTTTTCCAGAGAAGCCTATCGTTTTTACTGATGACCCTGATAGGGGGAGGTGAGAGCCGGCATTCCCAATGCAGGAATAGGTTGCTCCTGTGTCTACCATAAAGGAGTGTTCTTGATCTCGTATCATCACCTGTATGGTTGGCTCATCATGTGGTTGTATGGAGACCACTGGTGTCATGTGCTCCCCCTTAGGCTCCTCTGGGTGCCCATATTGCCACTCTTTTGCCGGTCCTGTCCATGGATTTATTGGACAGTCTCTACGGTGATGTCCCTTTTTGTCACATCTCCAACAAGCCCAATCATCACCCTGGTCCATGTTCGGGTGAGTTTGGGACTGTGACTGTCCGTATTGGTTCAGGGCATAGCCCCGCCCTCTGCGATATGGACCTCCTCTTTGTGGTATTTGCCCTGTATAGCACATATCTTCACTGGTTAGGTGCACATGGATTGCTGGTAATGGAACAGGTGATGTTGTTTGTTTGGTCGCCTGGAGGACTTGTGCCTGAGGAGGTGGAGAGAGTTTAGCTGGGCTTTGGGATGCCATTGTTGTGGTGGCTGGCACTTCAGCTTGCTCCACAGTTATCACTGGTGCCTGGATTTTACCTTTCTTTTGTTTTGCGTTTAGTTCACTCAGTTGTAGTTGTGCCAGCTTAGTAGTCACATTCTTGTTTGCATCCTCCTCTCTTTGCTTTTCTTTTCTGATGCTCTTCACATGGTGAATCAGGTGTTCGGAGAACAATGGCCACTCCATCTTCATGAGTCCCACCACACTGTCCAGATGCTTCTGTACTTCTTGTGGCATGGCCTTTTTCACCATTACCTTGAACAGGCTTTGTGTGGTGTTGTTGAGATTCCATACGTTGCCGGTTTCCTCCTTCCACTTTCTCTGGAAGGAGCGCAGAAATTTGGCTGGGCATTCTCCGTCCTTCAGTGTCTCTCCCTCCAGTCTTGAGGGATCCATCTTCTCCGGATATTGTTTTCTTAATTCAGCCCAGATGTGATTGCGGAAACTGTTGAACCTCAAGTCATCAGCTCTGTTTCCTTGCACCACCAGGGGCAGTTGGGCGGCATGGAAGATTTCTTTGGTGGTGCGTTTGCCACCTACATGCATCAGTAGTGCTTTGATGTCTCCTAGAGCCAGTGTCATTCCTGCTGTTTGTTCTTCTAGCACCATAATCCATTTATTGGCTCCTTCTGTGAGATGTGGAAGCCTGCCTGCCAGTCCAATGAAGTCGCAGAATGACCACGGTATGTACTGAGGCTGGTGCTGTCCAGACTTTGTCACCAGTGGATATATGGAAACTCTGTGTTCTTCCGTGGTGTGGTTTGATGCTTGTAATTCATTTTCCTGGAAGTCTGCTTCTGACGTTTCCTCCTTATCAACGTTGGGTGATGGTGTTATCACCCTTTTATTATTTCGGAGTGTCATATAGTTTTCCTGTTCTCGTTCAGGCTTTAGTTGGCTTGCTTGGTGCCCTACTAGGTTGGACAGAGTAGTTTGGATGCGGTCCAGTTGCTGGGAGATTTCTTCACAGACTGTTGACATTGTTTCCGTCAACTTTAGTTTCATTGTTTGAGGACCAGTCTTGATCCTTTTCGCCTCTTCTCTCAGTTTTTCTAGTTCAGCTCCAAGGTGTTTCTCCTCCTCTTGTAATTTCTCAAGCTGTTTCGAGTTTCTCTTCAAGCTGCTGCGATCCGCTGCACCATTTCTCCACTCTCTCTTTGGTCCGGAGCTGAGTGAGGGACCAGGGTTGATATACTTTCGGGGTGCTATGCTTCTTCTGACACGCCGCCCCGGCAATGATTTCATTTTCGCTGTCATCTCTCTCCAAGTTTTCTCCAGGCTTTCTCTCTAGGCAATGATACCGGTTTCTGTCTTTCTCTGATGGGCTTCCCCCTCTGTCCAGCTCCTTATACCTGCCTTCTGCTGTTTGGATTTCAGAGTTACAGGTCCTCAGAGCTTCTTGTTCAGCTGCATGTCCACTTTTTTGGTGCCAGCCGGCTCCATTTCTTCCTGACGTTATGCTGCCAGTACAAGTGGCGTCATCTTCCTCTCTTGGGCCGTTTTTTCCTTGTTCACTGTTAGCTCTCAGTCCTTCTGGCTTTGAGCTCCAATTTGCTGTTATTTTTCCCATCACTTCCATACTGCCTTGGGCTTCTTTAGTCGGAAATTGTCCTGTTGGGGCTTCAACTGTGTTACACCCTCCGGCTGCATGAGGTGCATATGGGGGTGGAGTTGACCACCGTGGAGCAGTAGGTGTGGCTTGGCTTTTGTTGCTCTGTAGCGCTGGCATTTGTTTAACGTTCAACACGTCTTTGTGCAGCCTGCTTCTACCTCATTACAACAAGCTGCTTCAAAGGTACCTTCCATTGGCCACTGCAACCTCCCTGACGAGCCCCACCCCCGCGGATCAACAGCTCCCATTTTTACCCCTGCTATGGTTAGGCCCTCTGAGATTCCTAAAATTGGGTTTAATGAGACAGAAGCTTTAGTTGGTGGATTTTTTCAAAGCTGTTCCAATATTGTTGACAGTCTGTGAGGGGTCCACAGTCCCCATAACACCTCTGTCCACACTACTGCAGGGAATTCTTTTTCAGTTCCGGTTAGATTAACAACTTTGGTCAAATACCACAATTTCTGACTGATTTCTTGTTCAATTTGCCAGTGTTCTCCCTCTTCATCAAAATGTTCTTTCAAGCCAAAAATGTGCCCTGACACCTTGTGTTTCTATGTCCCCTTCAGTGGTGCAACAGTCATCAGCAGTTATTTAACTTTCACTGCTATTTTCCTCATCCATTTGTTTCTAAGTTTGCATCTGTGTTATCACTCACCACCTTATCCTAAGCCAAAACTTACTGTCATTTATGTTATTCTATTTTGCCTATACTTATCAATTATTTGTATTACACTTATTACACTCACATTACATGATTATTATTATTATTATTATTATTATTATTATTATTATTAACAATAAACAATGCTAGTTTTACTAACTAGTTATTATTATTATTATCATTATTATTAATTATCATTATTATTAATATTGTTATTATTAACAATAATTGTTACTGTCACCAATAACAGCTATTATATTATTATTATTATTATTATTTGTCACAGCACTGATGTGGTGCTGATGCTTACTCTCTAAACACTCTACTGTGTTTATACTTCAAGCCTACAGCGTGCTTATATTATTATATTATTACATACAATGCACTATAATGCACTATTATATTTTAAACACACAATGTACTTATGTTCTTACTATACAATGTGCTTTTACTCTCAACAAACAGCGCTTTAATTCTACTGACACAATCTTCTTTGTATTTCAAACATACATCAAATATGCCAGCAGTGTCAGAGTAACTAAAACTTTTAGTCTGCCAATTTTCGTCCTATTCACATCTGACTGAATAAAAAAGGAAAAAAGGATCTCAGGTTTCTTCTCTCTCTACCACTCAGCTCTGTGAGTGCAGGTTTGTTTTTTGTTTTTTTTATCTTGACGTTTTGGTTCGCTCACACACACACACCTCACTTCTGGTCGGCCTTCCTTCCTGCATGCAACTTCTCCTTGTTTATCGCTGCTGAAGCGATCTCAGTGCACTCTAGTCACACTCTTCTGACAGCGCTCCTCTCTGGCGCTTACACCGTTCTTCGCAACCTGTTCTTCTAGTTGACCACTCTGGCCATTGAAGACTCAGGCCGCCGCCCCAGTGTATTTTTCTCTGGCGCCTGCACCGTTCTTTGCAACTTGTTCTCCCAGTTGACCACTCTGGCCACTGAAGACTCAAGCCGCTGCCCCAGTGCTTTTTCCAGCACTTGCACCGTTCTTCACAACTTGTTCTCCAAGATGACCACCTTGGCCACTGAAGACTCAGGCTGTCGCCCCAGTGCTTTTATTTCTCTCTGGCGCCTGCACCGTTCTTTGCCACTTGTTCTCCCAGTTGACCACTCTGGCCACTGAAGACTCAATCCACTGCCCCAGTGCTTTTTCCGGCACTTGCACCGCTCTTCATAACTTGTTCTCCAAGATGACCACTCTGGCCACTGAAGACTCAATCCGCTGCCCCAGTGCTTTTTCCGGCACTTGCACCGCTCTTCATAACTTGTTCTCCAAGATGACCACTCTGGCCACTGAAGACTCAGGCTGTCGCCCCAGTGCTTTTATTTCTCTCTGGCGCCTGCACCGTTCTTTGCAACTTGTTCTCCCAGTTGACCACTCTGGCCACTGAAGACTCAAGCCGCTGCCCCAGTGCTTTTTCCGGCGCTTATTAAGCCAACTGCCCGTACAGACCTTGTTATTCGGTTGACCTCTTGTCACCGAAGACGTAAGCGGTATCCACAGCGCTTATTCTCTTTAACACTTTGACACTTTAAAGCCAACTGCTTCTTATCTCTTAGTTCACACTTAGTCACACTTAGTCACACACTCACAAAACATACAACAAATATGCCTTGCTTGTAATGAAATATCACAACTACTACGTGCTCTTGATATCGAATGATACACACCCGCTTTATCTAATTTTATTTTGGAAACACTTTTTCCAATATTCGGGCCGACAGCTTTAACCTTCAATATCACTACACCCCAGTTACACACACACTCCTCACATCAGGGCTCTTTTCTGTTTTTCTCTGTCTTTCACACACCCGCCTCGTTCACAATCTTATTTCATAAACACTTTTCTCCAATATTCGGGCCGACAGCTTTAACCTTCCATATCACTACACTTCGGTTACACACACACTCCTCTTATCATGTTTTTTCTTCTTTCTCTGTCTTACACACACCCGCTTTGTTTAATGTTAATTCGGAAACACCTTTTTTTCCAATATTCAGGCGGCAGCTTTTAATCTTCCATAGCACTACACCTCGGTTACACACACACACTTTTTCTCTGTCTTTCAAACAGCCCACTCATTACCTTCACACAGCTGCAACGGCTGACCTTGCTTAGCTTCGGTCTTATCCTCCTAGTTAGATAGCTTCTGTGCTTTCATTGCTATCTAAATCAATCCTCCTGCAAACATTGCTGCTGGTAACAAGCCATCATGCAATGCACACTTTTGATTTCACTTTATCCCAAAACTCTGTATCATTAATTCTTATTCCGCACCATTTGGTAAGGTTAAGCTTCAGACGTACAAACATGAAAGCAATGACATACAGGACGGACAGTACAGTAAATGCACCCAGTCTTGACTCTCTCTCTTTTGGTGATGTATTTTAGTTGTTAATTTTAGTATCCTGATTAGGTTCGAACCGGTGAGTTTGTGGGCTTTACCTTTGGATGGAAATCACACCTGCATTCAGTCACCAACTCAAATGGCAGATATTAAAGGCTCTGCTTACCTTTGATTTTTGGTTGCGCCTGGTGCTGGAATGCAGGATGATCCTTCCGCCCTTAAGGCAGTCCCTCTGTTAGTTAGCTCAAATCCGGTCCCATCTGGGGTGCCAAAATGTTGAATAAACGACTTGTCTTTTCTCAGTTGGTCCAAAAGATTTCAAAGATCCAAAAATCCCCAGGAGTCTTCAAGGCTGAGTGCAATAGAACTTTATTTGCCGGCAAAAAAGAGCGGGATCAGGCACAGACAAAATCCGTGAAAAAATCCAAATGACCCGAGGCTCAAAGCCCCTAACATCCTCTTTTAAACACAGAAAAGTGGGTGTGTCCGTTCGGACAACATGGCCTCAACCAATCATTATTCTGCTTAATTTCTGCTGACACTGCTATTTCTCTATGGAAAAACACCAAATTTCTTATGGAAAATCCCCGTACCTCTAGTGGAAAAACCCTGTATTACCTTCTGCGCTTGCGTGAAGATTGGCGTACGTGCAGAACTGCATGTCGACCAGTTGCACCTCACCTCGCTTTGTTTTTTTTCATTGGGGCATTCTCTGTGCCGCTATCACTGGCTCTTAGAAACTCTAGCCTTGAGGCCTCCAGGTTTTTGATAATTCACTCCCCTCCTTGATATATCCCATTATATCTGACCACTCTTTTTTAAACATAATGAAAGTGTTACATATTTGGTTATATGATGTAATTCTTAGATTTGTGGTTACATTTTCACACTTGACATCATCTGACTATAGCAGCTTTAAACAGTAGATGCACTTTTCAGTCAGCTAGTGCCCAGTAGTATGTTTCAGCAACTCTTTCACACTTGTTACGCTTTGTTTCTTACTTTTATCATTATAACAGTTATTATCAGTTACAATAAGTCACTATTTACTAACTGTGGTTATTTTATACTGACCACTATCTACTTACTATGGTTATTTTACACTACAATACCATCCGGCAAACAAACGCTAGTAGTTGGGTTCTGAGGGTTCTGGCTCGTCCTCGTCCGAAAATGACGAAGTGGGGGGTGGGTGGGGTGAGGGGGTGCTGTAAAGTAGTTCAGTTGTAGTTTATGGGGGTTCCACCCCAAAACCCAAAGTTCCGTCGTGCCAGTAAAAGCGATAAAGACCCCATCAGGCTGCGGCAGACGTGTCATTCAACCTATTGTAAGTCGATGTACCATCACAAGGGTCTTGGGAATATATTATGAAGGTCGAAAAACTCCATGGTGATGCTTTAATGGCTTTTGAGTTATGTACAGAAGAACATCTAATGTCAAATTGCCACAGCTCCTTTCACTCATCACATCTATAACTACAAGGTCAATAAGCTTTCCTATGATAATAAAGTCAACCAAAAATCATGTCAAATAATATTTTTTTCCGGAAAGTCTGCATTTGTTTGCTTTGCTTTACGCACAATAAATGTGCAATGTTGGACTGAGGAAGTATCACATGTCTGGAGGATAAAACCTCACCCCAGAGGTATCTAGCAGAGGCAAATTTGATAATAGTTAATTGACATATAGAGTGCATGTCTCCACAACTGCAAGGTGATAACCCAATAATGTTTGACTTGCACTCCCCTCTGCTTGTATGTGTTGTGTTACACTCTGTCAAGTACTAACTGCATATTAATTCTTATGTTTCACCTTTCAGATTGAATCAGTTTTACAGAACCTCTGCTGTCTAAATACATACCCACTGCCAGTAAATGGATAATAGACAGATATTGTAAAGAAAGAGAATCTGTCTGTTTGAGGCAGAAAAAGTGTCTATTTAGACAAAACTTCAAAGCAACATTATGTAGAATTTTTTATCTTGTGCAATTTGACACCCCTTGTCGTTTCAGAATGCAACACAACATTTGTAAATACAAATCTTAGGATTCTGTGTGAGTTTGTGAGTTTTGTAATGTAACATTGTCTGCTTACCACAAACAAAACTCCTCAGGCCATAACAACGTTGTCTCGAAAACTTGTGTCTTGAAATGAACATGAACATGTTTCAGTGTTTGTACAAGCACTGCACAGATGTCAGAAGAACAGTAACAGCTTACCAAGCTAACCTAACCTGAACCAGATGCACACCTGCACAGGCTACAAGCTAAATCTCTTTGGAAAGGGGTGGCTTAGATTATATTCACAAACTGACAAATTTGGTGACATAGCCAAACATTTACATGTACATTTACATTTAGGGCATTTAGCAGATGCTTTTGTCCAAAGCGACTTACAATAAGTACATTCGTCACAAGAGAGAAACCACGACATATCACTGTCAATGGAGTAAAAGAAATATAGAAACAATTGTCAAGCCCACATCTGAGGATCATAACTGCTATTTGTCAAAGATCCCACTGTCCTGACATTGGTCGGGAGTTCGTTCTACCACTGAGGTACCTAAACAGAGAATAGTCCCGACTTCGCTGTGCGGGTTTTGTTCGCTAGGGGGGTACCAGTTGGACAACTGACGTAGATAAGCGAAGTGCTCTTGCTGGGGCGTGTGGTCTGACCAGTGTTTGGAGGTGCAGTTGCAGGTGCAGTTCTTTTACGGCCTTGAAGGCCAGCATCATCGTCTTGAATCGGATACGGGCTGCAACAGGAAACCAGTGGAGGTCATGGAGAAGGGGGGTCAAATGGGAAAATTTGGGAAGATTTTAAACGAGGCGCGCTGCAGCGTTCTGGATACGCTGGAAACATCATGCAAGAGCAACAACACAAGACATACAATTTAGTAAGCCAGCTACAAAATCTAACAAATCAGTAGCAACAAGTCTGTGTCTATATGCAACCCTTTTTTGTCTCTTGCCTCTCTCTTTGTCACTCTCTCTTTTCTCTTCAAGATTTCCATAGAAGCTGCTGACCTGGTTCTGTTGCTTACTCATCCAAGTCTAGTTCTGATGCCCATTCTGGCCTAGATCTGAAAACCTCCTCCTGCTACCGATACAAAACTTGGAAACAGGGATTAATTCCTGTAGTCAGACCTGCTGGATGGTCCTGGACCCATCAGGCTTGGCTAAACCTTGGTTGAGGTTTCCCCTGGTTAGTGAGAGGGTCAACTCTATACAAGTGCAAGTCGCTGAGAGGAAGGCTGATTGTTGTTTTTGCCCATGCATTGTACAGTGGTGCAGAGTGCCCTCCTTTCTGAATTCTTAGATTCACTGTGGTGAAGATGAACTGGTAACACATTTCTTGAGCAAAAGTAAAGTGAAGTAAACTACCAAGTGTCGGCTGGTAGGAGAAGGTCATCGGTTACTGTTGTACCCAAAGCAGCAAATAAGTACTGAAGGCCAGCTTTGTTGTCACAAAAACTTGGGGGGAGGAGGCCATGGAGATTGACTTTTGGTTGCCTTCAAGGAAGTTCTGGCAAACTGGAAAGCTTGGCTCCTGAACCAACCAACACATTGTCCATTTTATTCCTCTCTAAAACCCTGGAACGTGCAATCTACGACCAACTGTCCTCCTACCTTTCAGAAAATGACCTCCTTGACCGTAATTAGTCAGGCTTCAGGATTGGTCACTCCACTGAGACAGCCCTCCGCACGATGACTGAGTCGCTTGGCGCCGCCAGAGCCTCGTCCAACTCGTCAGTCCACATTCTCCTCGACTTATCCTCTGCATTTGACACAGTGAACCACCGAATCCTCCTCTCCACTCTGGCTAAACCTGGCATTGTTGACTCTGCTCTAACCTGGTTCACATCATACTTGACATATCACACCTTTCAGGTCACTTGGAACGGCTCCTTGTCCAGACCCTGCTTTCTAGAAACTGGTGTCCCTTAAGGCTAAGTATTAGGACCGCTTCGGTTTTCACTAGGCTCTGCAATCACATCGCATGAATTCTCCTACCACTGTTATGGCACCCAACTGTACCTCTCTTTTCCCCCTTCCTCTTCGAACACCCACATTGCGATGCACATCTTGGAATGTTTGGCAGACATCTCTGCTTTTTTCACTTTTTATCACAATTATGTACATTGTATTATGCTCTAAACATCTAAAATTATGTTTCATATTAGCAAAAACTTTAGAAATTAAAGTAAATAAGTTGATAAAAGTATTATCCAAAAAATACGGAAGCCACTTGGCGTTCATCAGGCACACTTGCACCGAGACAAAGAGAGACCTAAGAGCACTCTGTAATTTTCTTTTATGACATAAATTTTTATAAGCTGCTCGCTTATTCATCAAAGTTTATTAATATTTAATATTTAACTTTCTCTCCTTTTTGAAACATTATTCCAAGTTAGAGGGTATTATTGCAAATAGACAGCAAAAGATCAAGCATTATGAAAGAAAGTGGAATACATTAAGGCCTTGGTTAGAAGATTGAGGATGATGAATTGTGTTTCTTTTTTTCTGTAAATAGTGTTTTTGTTTGTTTTGGCTTTTTTTGGTTTTCTTTGTTTTTGTCACTTGTGAAAGATGCATGTTTGCTTTTTTTGTGTCCTCGCGATCTGTATTTACTGTTTTAATGTAATAAAAATCCCCCCCCCCAAAAAAAAGAAAAGTTTATTAATATTGAACGTGTCATCAGTCAACATTGCATCAAATTCACCTTCTCCTCAGCCATCCTTCTCTATTGCTACCAGGTTGCATGTGTGACGATACACGCACACACTGATTTTATTTCTCCTTGTAATAAGCAAACTATCCAGTCTGATCCCAATTTTGTCAAAGACACAGAGTTATAATGTCAAGCACTTAAACTAAAATCCAAGCCTTTTCAGACCTTGAAAACACAACATTGAAATTCAAGCACTTTCAATGATTTCAAGCACCCGTACAAACCCTGATATATATTTTTTTAATTTAAAAATGTATAACTGGATTGTTGCACAAGTATTACAATAAAGTTGGTGTAAAGATGTCCTCACTCAGGGCATCATTTGTTGGCAATTGATATTGATTATTGATTACTAATTATTAATTAATACAATTATTATAGTTAATTAATGAAACGTAGGTAACTATGATTTATTAATGAACACGGAGCACCTCCCTGAAATCAGGGATCAATAATCAAATGATATACCTTTAGTCTGAAATTACTCAAATTGTCAATATTATGAAAATGTCAATAATTAGATAAGAGAGAAGGCATAAATCCGAGCACTGACCATCTCAACCAGCTGTTATTATAATATGGGATTGTGCAAAATAATCACAGATACTGCTCAGTTAAAATCAACAGTCTTTATTAAAGCTTTCTCTGAAACATAAACCACCTACTTCAATAAACAACAATTGTTCTCTAGAACTAGCACCACAAAAGTATAAGCAAGCCAAACACAAGTGGGTGGAAATATGTGTGTGTGTGTGTGTGTGTTTGCGTGTGTTTGTGTGTGTGTGTGTGCGCGTGTGTATGTTGGGGGGAGCTGGAGTCCTTTGTAAAGACTACAAAGTTGGCTGAATGTGGCTTGGGAAGTCACGTTCGCTGGACTACAAATTAGTGGGCGTGACTTAAGAAATCTCGTTGGAGAGACTACAGGTGATGATTCGGATTCAACTGAATCATAAACCTGGGCAATCACTACACGTGCACGCGGAGTTTGAACAAAGACATCGTTTTTGGTTTCACATGTAGTTTGATAACACGTGAGGTGAATTTAGAGGGGTAATACCCACAGTTCCAAAAAGGTAGTCGCGCTACCAAGAAGAGTCCACCTCTGAAGTTAATAAAGGGAATAACGCTAGACACACGCGTCTTATGTTATAGTGGTGTTATTAACTTTAAGTGGAACTGACTATAACAGATCACTCATAAGAGTACATGCGTCTGTGTGTGTGTGTGTGTGTGTGTGTTAGTAAAAGGGGGAAACAAGCTAAGCGAGCGCACAAAGGACAACACAACGACCGTGTGGTACACAGCGGCCATCTCTCCCTCAACCAGTGGCCGGCAAGCGAATTGAGATTCCTTTATTGGCCGTTGATTGAGCCTGAATACGACATGTTATGATCACACACGGCGGCAAAACTACACAAGCTGGATCAGCCTGAATGGGCTCCTAGCGAGCGTAATAATACAGTAGGCACACAGTACAGTCAACCACACGTAGGACTCGGCGGTCCCTTCACACAAACATAAGCACAACAAAAGCACACTATATTCTATCTGTTTCTGCCCAAAAAGTAGCCTTGTACTTGGGTCGCTCGTTGCGACTCGCTCATGCCCCTCTGACTTGAAAGTCCTACTCGCTTTCGATGCGAGCGCGGGGTCAGCTGTAGTGTCCTACAAGCTGACGAAGGCAGGCAGCTATCATGTGGCATTGTCGACCTGATGGACGTACCTCGGGGGTTCCGTCTCCTTCTGAAGATAATCTCTTCCCTCTGCAAGTGGTGAGGAACGACTGGGTTGTGCAGTGTATGGATCCAAAACAATAATGACGAATTTGAACAAATATGAAAGTAAAACAAAAACAGTCTCTGTCTCGTCCAGCGTGGAGGGAACTGAAGTGTAGCTCAAGCAAAGTGAAAAACATTATTGCAAACTGCACCCTTACGGTAACTGTTGCATGGAACCGGAGTCTCTTCACAACATAACACTCCCTGGGAATGCAACGTGCAGAGGGGTCTCCTGACCTTTAAACTCTGAGCGACGTCAATGTGATCTTAGCGGAGGTGGGACCAGAGACCGGGTCAAAGTTTTGGAGGCGGGTCATACCTTGAGTTACAGTTTTTCACACCTTTTGGGCCTTGGTTCTGTTCCTTTGTTCTTAACTCCTCAAGCCCTGATAGTTAGGCTTTTGATTTCCCCTACAGGCCTTCTCTTTGTCTGAGCTGAGCCCGGTTCTAGGCATGGGCACGGGGGGGCAATGCCCCCCCAAATGCTTCGGCTGCCCCACCAAACCGACCCCGCTTCTTTCCGAAAAAAAAAAAAAAAAAAGAGTATATTCAAATATATAATATTGTAACGTATTCCCATAAATGCTGCTCAGAGTAATCACAGTCCACGGCTCTTCTGCCAACAGAGCCGGTGTCTCTCGCTCTCTCGTATCGTGCATACAGTCAGTAGCAGCTTCTCTCAGTTAGCATCACATTAGATACTACGGGCACTCCAGGCTCGTTAGTTGTTAGCATGTCGGCTAGCAGCTGCTAGTAGCATCGGCGGCTGCTGCCGAGTTTGTCTCTGTCCCGCTCCGCGGCATGGAAAGCCTCACACGGGCAAGCTACGTACTGGGTGTGAAGCGGGTTTCAACTTTCAACCCTTGCCAGTCCCGCTGTTAGTCCCACGAGCCTCACCCACCCGACAGGATTAAACAACACACTTTAGTGAGAGGAGACTCCATTACCTGTAAATTCAGGTCAGCGCCGCTGGACACTGTTTACTTCCTAGGGCCAGAGCCTCCGACAGCGGCTATTCTGAGGCTGTGGGCATCCAGCAGAGAGAAACAGGGAACCCAGACAGGCACACGCAACTTTCCAAAGCGCACAATAATAAAGCATCAATCAATCTGTCAAGATTTATTTATTTATTTTTATAGCGCTGTTTACAAAATTGCTTCGTCACAGATTATAAAGGAACTTACATTTTGCCCCACCACCAAATTTCCCAACCTTCCTTCATATCTACCACGATGAATTTGGGAAATTTGGTGGTGGGGCAAAATGTATGTGACAGACTGACAATCTTAAACACGGGCAGAAGCCAGAGGAACCACAAGCCCTTATGGGCAAGCTGACTGATCATTCTGTTCTCTGTCTAGCGTTATTCAAAGGCTAAATGACAGTTTAGTCTCTTCAATTCCTTCCCATCTGTCAAAACAGCAATCTGATCACTATTTAAATACCACCTACAAGTCTCTATATCAGTCATGGTGACCCTCTACAGTCACCAACTTTTACATCAGTCTGCATTCTTTTGTAGTGAATTTCTTATTCAGATGTTCAAAAACGTGCATGGTTTGAAATAATACAAATCTACCTCCGTTTTTTATTTGATTATTTGTTTCCAAAATTAAAAATGAAGCAATGCCTTCTGGGAATTTCAAGACTGAATCGAGTGGACCGCGTCTGCGTGGTAGTTGGAAGTTGGAGATTGAAAATTGGAAACTGACTGAGATTAAGCTAGCAGAAAAATGAAACGAGGCATCAAGCGATGGGGGGAGCGGAGAAAAGAGAGAGAGAGAGAAATCTGAGAGCACTGTTGGCTGACGGTGAAAAATGCTGCAAACCGACTGATTTGTATTTACAATCAAATGCAGCTTCACCTAGAAGAGGTAAACATGGATAACGAATGATGGCAAGACATTTTTATCATGGAACGGCTGGATTTTTTTTAATGCACTGGGGTTGTGCATTGATATGTCCATGTTTTGGTACAGTTGTTTATAGCATCACTGGGGCTCAAAAGTGTGTGTTCTTTCCGTGCGTCAAAAGTTCTATCTGCCAGTTGTGCAATATTTAGGTTTAGATTCCATTTAATATTAGATAACTAATTATAATTGGGCATTGACAAAGTTGTCCTACATCGGAGAGGTGGAGGTGGGCTTAAAATGTAAAATGCCACTTACATTGTAGCTTCAAATTTAAATAGAAATATGTTAGTGGACTGACATCAATACTTTGTTGGCCACAGAATTTGTTTTCTTCGTCAAACCAGAGAAAGAATTCCTGTTAGAGCTTTGCTGATGGAGCCACGGCGAATCTGCCATGCTTACGTCTGGGCTGGCATCATAGACTGGTAGGCATACAAAAAACGTCATCCCTATGGCACTCAAAACAGTAGCAGTTGGTGACCCATCAACATTTCTTACTGCCCCCCCAATCAAGGCAGTCTAGAACCGGGCCTGGTCTGAGCCATGTGGCACGAGGCCCAAACCTAGCACTAAAATGGCCAAGACGGTCCGTTTTCAAATTTATATGTGCAATAACTGCATTTTAATTTAGAATAGGTTTTATGAAGCGACACCGGCAGTGCCGGTCCGAAAGAGCTGCAAACTGAACAAAATATCGGACACTTGAAATGCCACAAGCCCGTGTGTGGTAATTGTGCGAGGAGAGCGGAGGTAATCTGCATGTCTTGTGACCATTGTTTGCAATGGCTCTTTTTTTGTTTTAGATCAGCAGGTTTCAAGCTCTTTCGATTATTATTATTTTTTTTAATTATATTTTAAGTTTTAAGTAAGTTTATTATTACTAAGTGTTAAAATGAAATCTTTCATAATCAAATAAGTTACTTTAAATTGTTAATGTTCTTGTTCTGAGGTCTCTCTATTCAAATCTTATGTAAATATATGCAATAATTGCGGTTTACTATGTGCAATGATATGAATATTGATTGATAAATGTATAATTAAACCTCTTAACTTGGTGTTATTTCGTTTTGTAAAAAAAATATCATGACACAATGAATGTATTCATCACTCAACTGGGTATTTACATGAGAGATTATAGAGATTAAAATCTAGCAATCAAAATGACTGCTTACGGCCGTTCTAGTAGTGTTGGAATTCCAGCCCTTCCGAATTCCAACTGACACTGTCATGATCTCATCATGGCAGCCCTTCCTTCTTCCTTGTGTGTGTGTTTGTCATTCACTGTCTGTAGTTTTTTTCCTGTGTCTCTCCCCGTCTATTCTCTGTGTGTGCATGTGGGCGTGGTCTTCTTCCAAAGGCAGTGCCAGGTGAATCCACTACAACAATCAACCCTCCTATAAAGCCACTGGTTTCCCTCCTGCTCGTCGCCAGATCGTTCCTTCAGTCTACCTGGTTGTTTGCTTCCTGGTCCCTCTGTGGTTTTGCCCTTGTGCCCTGTGGTTTAGCGATTGTGTGGCTAATACTCCTGTGTTTTTTCCACCTCATCTCAGATTGCCGTGCTTGCCTTGCAGTCTCCCTGCCTGCGGAACTGCCTGCCTGTTGCCTGCTCTCCTGTGTTTCCGCTCTGTATAAGTACGCTGAAGAGATGGACCTCACTGCACCGTGCCGCAACACCGCCATTACCCTGCAGCGGACGCCACGTCACGACACCCTCACCCTCGCTCTCACTGGTGACTTCACAAACCCCGTGTGGATCCCGGGACAACGCACCACCCCTCCCCCTTGCACTTGTTTGCACCTTTGAACATTAAAGAACTTGTTATTTACTGTTACTAACTATCTCCCTCTGTCAACCACAATCTGTCTCCTCTGTCAATAAACTCTATTCAGCCTGTCAATTAGCAGGTGTTTGGGGAAACACCCTCTGACCTACACTCTAAAAACTTAAACTAAGCTGAGCTCAGTTTTTTTGGTGAAACATTTTTACACTTAAAAATATTGAGTAAATTTGAAACTGGTGAAATTATTTTAATATACCAAATAAATTGTGTAAATTCAAGTATAAAATTCAAGTAGATCTGAATAATTCAATTCAGTATAATGGCACATAATATTGAGTGCATTTAATTAAAATCCTAAGTAAATCCAATCATATACATTAGTCTAAACCACACAAAAAAATGAGTGTATATATAATTGAAATATTTTTGGGATGTAACCTTAAAAAGGACTATTATATGACAAACCAAATATGTTACATTTACTACATTTTTTTTTTAGCGACATTTACCCGTTTCCTCAGGACTAGTTCACTGAGTACACTGAATGAAAACAAATGACAAACATGAAGAATTTGTCCACACTGACATTTTGATGAATCCTTTATTCAAATTTTAATACACGGCATTACCTCTTAATTTTGACATGGGAGGCTTACATTGTAAATGTGCCTATTGTACGTCCCATACAGTGCTATAAGCAGTCTCTCAAACATGCACCAAGAACAATGATGAATATCAGAAAACAGTCAACGAGGCTGTTTGAACTTTTAGGCATATCATAATAATTCTTTCTAAGGAACATGTGAAAATGTACTTAACTGACTGAAAACCATTAAAAACAGTGCCAGTTTCCCACATAACAGGGCATTTTGCTGAACAGCAGTCAGCATCTACATATGCAGGTAATTTTTTGGTCTCTGAACCTTGGTTGTAAGGTTTCCGGGATCAAACTCCAGCAGTCTCTCAAACATGCACCAAGAACAATGGTGAATATCCGAAAACAGTCAACGAAACTGTTTGAATTTTTAGGCATATCATAATAATTCTTTCTAAGGAACATGTGAAAATGTCCTGTGAAAAAGACTTTATCTAGTGACAGTTGCTGTTACTATCGGGGGTAAAGTGGACACTGCAGAGACGGGTGTTGGTGGTGATTTTTAACTGTCCACAGTAGCTCCTTTTGACAAAATCGATCCACCGTTTCCTAACGTTGTCATCCTTAGGAAACTTAAATAAGCTAACGGCACCATTACCCTGCACACTGCGGCATCCAGGAAAGATGCAGGAGCGATGTGGAGGAGACATGACTGTTTAGCTGACTGGTTGACTGGTTAGCTAGCTGCAAACTATTCTAAGAGATGCTATCAAAGACTGGAGAGCAAACGAAAAACCTCCGAAGCTAATGCGCTGAATGTATTTACACGGCTTCCGCAGCAGGGCGGGGTTCATGCAAATCATGGCCGCGTTACGTAACGCGGCTATGAAATCGTGAAACACAGTTTGTGAGCCTAGCTCCAAAATTAAATTCTACATGGTTGAATGGCTTTTTCATGTTTTAAGGAAATACATTTATGACCTTTTTAATGTGTTTAGAAGAAAATGGCTGAATTTGCTTTACACAGACTTTATCTGGCTGAAAACCATTAAAAATAGTGCCAAATTCCCACATAACAAGGGCATTTTGCTGAACAGCAGTCAGCATCCACGTACGCAGGTAATTTTTTGGTCACTGAACCTTGTTTGTAAGGTTTCTGGGATCCAGCTCCAGCAGCACTTTTTAGAAAACCTCAAAACTATATTTGAGATTCTTGATGTACCTCAGATCCAGGGCATAGGTGAGTCCCACCAGATAGCAGCAGGCTCTGCTAAGATCCCCAAGATTCCTAGGGACAGTGACACCCTCAATCACAATACCTGCATCAGCAGGTTCGTTAGCTGACCCATCTGGGTTCCGCAGAAGGTAAATCTTCATCACCTCATGTGTCAATTCTGCTTGTACGTTGACAGGTACATCAGCAGCATCCTGCAGATGCAGATTCACAATGTTGTAGTACTGCCATTTCCCCAGAGTACTCCAACATAAATGCCCTGAAATGTTTATAATACCAGCTGTTTAATGATCTCACAATAAAACTGAGCTTGTTGTCTACAAAAACAACCTGTGAAATCTCAACAAAATCAGGTAACCCACCGGTTGACCCATACGGCATATTTAGTTCCATGATGTATCACTACATTGGTCAACTTCACAGAGGTTGGTGCTGGATACATTTTCTTGAGGGACTGCTGTATTTCCATGTCATGTAGTTCTAATGGAAGAGATGATATTTTAGTGACACAGGTTCTTGGTTTTAAAGCATTTGCTTGTGAATAGTACGCCACCATCGTTTGGTGCTTTGAGGCAAGTGACATCAACACATTTCTGAAGCTGTTTGTGTATCGATTAGTTCGCTAAGGGAACTGTGTTTTGCCTCAAAGTGCATAGTCCAGAGGCTAACCAAAGGACCAAAACCTCCTATCAAATCAGGATAATGTTCTAAAAAATGGTGCTTTGGAGTTCATCTTTGCTCTGGGAAAACTTCCAATAGCCTGTGGCGATGTTCTGATATCAGTGTGTCTAGGTAGCAAACACTTTCCTCAGTATGAAGAGGGGCTACTACAAGCTCAGTAATATCTTTCAGATTCATGAGAACTTGCCATGCTGGATCATTCAGTGGAATTTTTGCACCAATAATGAATAATATCAATCTTAATAATGTCCAGTTTTCATGCGCATTTCCCCCAATACTTTTGCGAGAGACAAAATTTGGTGGGATAGGTTGGGGATGATCAGTCTTATCACTCCATCTGTAGGGAAACTGAGTGATGGATTTATTAAGTTCTGCCAAGGTAAAATACCGCTTGCTGATGAACACATTAAGAGTGCCAATTCCAATGGAACTATTCCTTTAAAAAGATCGTGTGGTCTGGTGGGTGGCCTGTTACAAAATGGAAATAACTTAATTTCTCAGTTATGGGACAACCCTTCTTCACACCAAAGCAATGCAGCAGAGCAGGACTTTCCTTTATATGCTTAACATGTAAATCATAGTTCTCTTTTGTTTTTGGAATGCACATCCTTTTGCTGATAGTCAGAATGGTGCCCAACACAAAACCTACAGATATAATGGCCAGAAAAGCTTTCAACAAGTCCACTCAAAAAATGAGCACCAAGATTGTCAGCTGAAACCGAAAAAAACTGTGCCTCTAATATTTGTACCAAGCCGGGGCAAAAAAATCCCATCCTTCTCCAATATTGCTAGATCTTTCAAAAGAAGTTCCAGAACAATTTCATAACCAATTTTTTTTTTTTTTTTTTTTACATCATTTGCTTTGCAAAGGAGAGCCAAATAAATTGATGTTAGATGTGATCTCAGTTCTGATGGTACATCAGCAAGCACCCAGTAAACTGCTGTAACTTTGTGTGAAATACTGGACTGTTCATGAGCATGAATTTCCTTTAGTTTGAAATATTTACCATCATGGTAGGATGCCAACTGTTAAGTGTTAGAGTATTTAGTCAATACAAAGTTAAGAATGTCATCATTATTCAACAATTGCTGCAAAGATTGAAGAATAGGCACATATTGAAAACTGCTGTTCTCCTCTGGACACAAAATGTACTCTACTGGCTCAATTACACAGAAATTTTTCGTAAAATATTTTACCCTCTTAAATTTTGAAGAAAAGGGACCATTAGGACCAAATGCTGCACGAAGAGGATTAGAGTGACAGTTTGTCTATCAATCCACTGACAATAGCTTCATCAACAGCACAGTTATTTTTTGTAAAGATGTCATCAACTAACTTTGGAATATGCTGAGCTGATGATGTGCAGATAAAATGAAGCTGTTCCACCAAGTCATCAAGACATTTTCCAGAGACATTATAGAAGCTTTCCAATTTCAACATGAGAGAACCAATATTTTTCACCATTTCACTTGATGCATCTCTTTCACAGTCCACCTCTATGGAGATATCTATGTCTTCGTGGTCATGTGATTCCAAAACTGGAGAGTGGGTCAAATCAGTCTTAAAGTCTCCATGAGCAGGATTTGTGTTTTCTACTTCTGTGTGTTGCATAAGTCCCATATATGTTGGTCTTGAAATCACAACTATCAAAAGCACACTTGATGTCTTTTCAAGTGTGAATTAATATGCTGAAAATAGTCTTTTGTACTGGGAATAAAATGAGTCACAAATTTTACATCTGAAAAATTGCTCAACTTCACACTTTTCAGTTTCCTGTGATTTGTGGAGGCCACCCCATGTCTTAAAGGAGCAAGGACAGTCTAAATGAAGACAAGGTATTGAATATCCATGACCAAAAGTACCGTGCTTCACTCGATAATGCTTCAGAAGTGCCCCTTTTGTTGAAGCCACGAAGTGCAGATCTTACATTGCCATCCCATAAGTGTTATAACAGGTCTATAACATTTAAAAAAAAAAAGAAATTGTTGCAATGTGTTTAAATATAATCCTTAGAAGATGGAACCTTACACTTCTGTTATTGGGGTTGTGATTACATTCAAAACCTATTCATGCTTTTGAATCTGGTCCACACATAATCCAGCCTAGCCCTTTCACAAATTAACTCAAAAGAAGAGACTGCGCCAAATGCAGTCTCATTACTGTTTCAGGAGAATGTCTCAAAAGTCAAGTTGACAAGAGTGAATGTGAGCTGCGCAAGCGCGTTCATCACAGTCTTGTGCCCTGTACCATGTGCACAAGGATTTTCAAACAAGGTGACCACCACTAGTGGTGGATTTCATCGTCCGATGTCGAGATTCACTTCCCGTCGGTCAGTTCGGCAGGATGACTCGTTCATGTAGTTAGTTAGTTTGTTCGTTCAGTCGCTCTTCCGGTACAACATCGTTCAGCGGTGAATCATGTAATGCACAGTTCTCAGCTCCTCGTTCTCAAACGATCACGCTATCGGTCAACATAACACTGTAGTTCAAGGCAAATACATAGCTGCAACTTCATGACAGTGGATTATGTGTATATTCACCTTCGCATTAAATTGACATGTATTTAAGGTAAATAGAGAGTAGACTATGGTTAAATCAGCTGATTTATTGTTTTCTTTTTTTGCTCATTTTCAGCAAGGGCAACTAGATAAAGAAATAAAGACCCAATATGCTGACAAACATGTTTAAAAGCTTGGCAGAAAAATTATATGTTAATGAAAAGGTTTCAAGTACCCATTAAGCATACTGGAGTATACAGTGGAGCAATAATCACTTTGGGCTAAAGCCTGCAAGCCAAGAACGAGGGACCGACTGAACAAGAACGCCTTGATTCAACCAGTGTAAGGAGCTTGTGAGCTACAAATGAAATCCTGTGTGCAACTGTCGTAAGCAGAACCTCACCATAGCCTCAGTCACCTGTGACCCTTACGTTCTTTCTGCTGATGAGCGCCTGATGTTTGGATGTTGCCTGCTTGTCAGCTGACTTTATCCTGAAAGGTGAGTCAATATCGGTCAGTTTATATGAAAAGTACCCGGGATAAAGGAACAAGTGTCAGGTAATAGTATTAAAAACCTGGCTACTCGACAAGAAAAAGCCCAGCTGTAGGCCTATTGCAAAAATTGAGCTACTGGTGGAAACGATGTAACAAAAAACCTGAGGCTTTTCTTTAGCTCAGAGATAGCCTACCATATGTGTGGTTAACCTCTTGCTGAACACCCACGTTGGCTAGGAAGGACTAGCTGCTAAATTGGACTGTTACTTTCCGTAACGCTTGTGTTCTGCCTCACACTTAGCGTGGCAGTGGCACATGCATCGGCAGTCGTAGGCAATACATGGGCTACATCCTGAGCCTGTGCACTTTGTGTCTGAGCCCGGCCGACACATTAACTGTAATTATGAGCCCGAGCCTGAGGGCTGTTATAACTGACGTTCTCAACTACAATTCCGAGTTGTTTGAACTACAGAAATGTTTAGAATTATATTAATGAATAATGCAACAAGCGCCGCATTTAACGCACTTGACAAAGCCGACACACATGTTGTCACTGCCCACGGCTTGTTTAAAAGGGTTCCCTACCTCCGACTTTCCTCCAAACTTGCTAAAAGTTAATTCTCCTGTTTTTTTTCTTTACATTTTCAAGCTTCATGTTGCACTTAAGCTACACAATCAGTGATACGGATAACGCGTTTCTTAGTAACGCGTTTATCTGACCACTATTTTTCTAACGCATTAATATTTCTAAAACAGTAATCAGATTAAAGTTACTTATTCAAGTCACTGTGCGTTACTATTATTTTTGTCATTTTCCCTAGTAAAAAGACTTTTGCTTTCTTCTTCCATCTCGGGGAGCGATGTCACGTGTGCTACAAGCCACGTTTTCAGCATGAGGACAAGTGATGTGTAACACCATGCAGCCACACAAACAGCAATGGAGGGAGGAGAGAGATGCGCTTTTTCTAGCTGGAAATACAGTCATTATTTTGAGTTATTAAACATAAATAAATAAATAAAAAAACACAAATGCTTCATCAAGGGCCCGGCCCGGCCCGGCCCGGCCAGGCGGAGGATAGTGGTGTGCCAGGTTTGGGTCGGTCTCCGGTAGAGAATCTAAACTCTAGGCTGGATCATGACAACCAATTAATTGAATGTATTGCGGAAAATGTGTTAAAAGGAGCAAAAGACAATTTCTGCTGTTTACCACGCAACAGTGTGTGCCATTTATTCAGCACTCAGCTCCAGTATAGAAAGGTAGTATTGTAAATGTAATTTGATACTGTTACAAGTTACCCTATTAAAGGGATAGTTTGTGTTTTCTGAAGTGGGATCATATAAAGTACATATCTATAGTCGATCTGTTCCCTACCGTAATCAGCGCAGCCTCAGTTTGGAGGAGTAGAGAGCTGCTCCAGCCAGACGCTCAGCTTTGTACTGCAGTGAACGGGGTCCAGAGAAAAAGCAAAATTAACCACCTAAAACAAGGCTCACCTACAAAAATCTATATCAGTTCAAGTGTACGTTGTATAGGTAAAATTCACACCACTTCACATTCTTTTGGCACTACATTTTCTCAACCGTAGAACCTCCGTATCCCTACGCATTAGTGCAACTGGGCAACAGGTGATCTGCGAGCGCTGAAATACTGTGCGTGGCCCAGTTGCTGGAAGAGAGGTTTACTTTTGCTAAAAACGTAACTTAACTCTCCGTGTCCCTCCACATTAGCGCAACTGCGTAGGGATACGGAGGTTCTACGGTTGAGAAAATGTAGTGCCAAAAGAAAGGCCGGTCTGACAGCGATGTGAAGCGGTGTGAATTTTACCTATACAACGTACACTTGAACTGATATAGATTTTTTGAGGTGAGCCTTGTTTTCGGTGGTTAATTTCGCAGAAATCATTCTGAGATCGTTTAAATGATCATTGAACATTGCCATTTAACATGTGTGTCTTTTGACATCAACAGTGATGAACCCTAACCCAGGAACCTCTGGAGAACTGGACATGCCTGGCTGCTCACTCAAGGTTCGCATTGAGGAACATGAGCTGCACTGATGTAACTCACAAGGCCAGAGACCTGCTCATCGAAGTCTCCCCAGACCATGCTCTCCTCTCTGGGTTGTCCAGCAGCAGCTCCTTGTTCCACCAGAGCTTCCTGCTGTGGTGGATTTGAGATGGTCACCTGTGCTGCAGCGTGTGTGAGCCTTTGGATTGGCTCGCTGGCTGCCTGGTCATCAGAAAATGCCTTCCTCTTGAATCTAGGGTCAAGGATTGAGCATTCTGACAGCAAGGGATTGAACTCAATTCTGTCAAGACGCTTGGCCATCTCAGCATTGAGCACAGACAGAAGGGACACCACCACAGGCTGCTTTAAGTGGCTGATCCTCAGGTGACTTGCAGTTAGTCTCTGCAGACCCCGTGCCAACAGAATTTTTTTGGAAGCAGTCACGTAGCTACAGAAAAGACGCAGAAAGGACACAGTTACAGTGGGTCAGATCATCTATGTGGAATTTGTTTTAAATGTGTTTATGAAATAATTATGAATATTTATGAATATATTTATCTATTTATCAATTAATTGTATTGATTGATTTATCTATTCAATATGTATACAATGTCCCACTCTCTCCTTAACACTCTCATGGCATCTTCAGTATAATAGAGGATTGACCCAAGAGAGGGTCTTCCTTCCTGGTAGGGTGTAGGAAGGATTCAGGGTCTTTGTAAAAGCCTTAAAGCCCCTGTATATATATGTCTTTCTGAATTTATTTATTTATGAATGATTAGCTGAGTTCTTCTTTAGAGAAGAATTGCATTTATGAATTTATTTATCTATTTTTAAGCATGTATTTATTTATTTAAACACTATGTATTTATCTATTTATTTAAACACTATGTATTTATCTATTTAATTACCATGTATGTATTTGAATACTTATCTGTAATTTATTTATAATGCCCGAATGAATTGAATGATTTATTTCATACCTTTCCCCACAGATCTCCTCAGTGACTTCCTCAAATGGCTGCAGCACCTTGCATGCCTCTTCAATGGTCTCCCACTCCTCGTGTGTTAATGGTGTCATGGCTGAATTCACCATGCCAGGGTGGTGGTGATGGCATCCCTCAGCTTTCCGAAGCGTTTCAGCATGACAGTGGTGGAGTTCCACTGAGTGGGGCAATCTTGCAGAGGCCTCAGGTCTGGCAAGCCCATTTGTGCAAATGTGGCCCTTAGCTTCTCTGGTCCACTATTTGTTTGACCTTTTCCAATGTTTCTGACAGGTTTTTCACCCCCCCCCCAATTTAGCGTATGGGCGAAACAATGTAGGTGTTTCCACTGACACTTTTGGATCGCCAGGGTGTTGTTCGATGCTCCATCTAACACGCAGGCAACCACCTTGTCCTGGATCTTCCACTTCCGTGTGATCCTCAGCAGATGATCAGACAAATTGTCAGCTGTGTGACGCTCGCTGAATTGAAAACAGTCCAGGAGACAGCTGACCGTGTCATAATCTTCCAGGAAATGGCAGGTCAGGGACATGTAGCTCTGGGTCATCCTGGATGTCCAGCTGTACGTTGTGAGACACACAGCTGCAGCATGTCCCACCCTCTCCTTGGCACTGTCATGGCAGCTGTCATATAGTTGGGGAACCAATCTACGTGCGTGAGAATGAACGAAGGAGACAGATTGTCAAGACATTGAAATATTTTATTAATCTGAAACGACACAGACAGCATGCATGAACTATTTCACTGATATTCAAATGTAAAAGTGGTATTGTCAATGTCAACCAATATCATAAGCAAGGTCTATCAAGGGTGACTGACTGACTGAACGAGAACGATGAGCTAAGAACGAAATGAAATGTTTTTGTTTTTTTTCATGGAAACGGTTGCTATGCTTTCTTGTTTCTCATTGGCAAAAATTCGATGACAGTGTCCTAGTCTCAGCATAAGATTGGTTGGCTCTTAGTCCTTGTAACCACTCTGACAAACAACACATAGCAGCGCCAGTGACTCTGAGAATGAACGAACGAACGAGAGAGAAGTGAAACGGGGAATCAGGTCAGTTCTTCACGTTAAAGAGTCGTTCCTTCGAACTGATTCATTTGCGACCGAGCCATCACTTACTGCCACACAGTCGGCAGTAGGGCTGGGCGATATAGCCTCAAATCCATATCACGATATATTGAGCAATTCACCTCGATAACGATAAATGAACGATAAGTAACCCCCCCCCCACCTAAAAAAAAGGAAAAAAAATCCTGTGTTTTTACAGAAATGCAACTTTAAAGGACTGTAAAACTACATTGTAGTTAAATTATATAAATCTTATTTAGTAGTTAAGAACAACTGATAAGCACACGATCGAACAGCTGAAAAGCACAGATTACTTGAAATGACAATAACTGTACAAGTTTAAAAGTATAAAATATACAGTCCCTTATAAACAAATTCTAAGCTTCTCGCTTTTTTATTTCTTCAAATTGAATCACGTGGTTGTACTGCAGGTGGTGGAAGAGGTTGGATGTAAATAAATAAACATTTTGAGGACTTCAGAATCAGACATGAGACAAAATAGTTGACATTGCTGCTTAATAATATGTTAACCTCTTGGGCATTAGAGAACTTTTACCATTATTTTCTTTATCATTATATATTTTTGATAGACACAGAATCTGTTTCAGAAGTCAGTGGGTCATATGACATGGAAGCTATTGAGAAAAAAAAATCAAGATTTCTGCATATTAATATTCATATAAAATAGAGGAAGCACTAAAGTACAATAAAGCTGTGTCTCACTCGTCCAGTTTACTAATACAATCTGCTGCTGGAGTCACTGGGCCCAATGACATGGAAGATATTGAAAAAACTGCAGTTATTTTGTATTAATATATTTATGCTAAGTAATTTGATGACAGTCCCTAAATCAGTCATCGATTCAGTGCCATATTCTGGGAGGTGAGCTGACCGTCCTCCTGCTGCTCACAATGGGTGAACCTCAGTAAAGTCGCGGCTGGACCCGAGTAGAGCTTAGAGTCAAGCCTGACCTGAGCCCGGGCACGTTGTGTCTGAGCCCAGCCCGACACACTGAATGTAATTATGAGCCCGAGACTGATTTAAACCCGACAACTGTTTAATACGTGGACTGTTATAACTGACGTTCTTGACTACAATTGTGAGTTGTTTGAACTACAGAAATCTTAATGAATAATGCAACAAGTGCCGCACTTAATGCACTCGACAATGCCGACACATGTTATTATCACGGCCCACGACTTTAAAATGGGTCACGTGTCTGACCACACAGAGACACAAATGCAAACAACAATGGAGGGAGGAGAGAGATGCGCGTTTTCTAGCTGGAAATACAGTCATTATTTTGAGTGAATAAAAAACAAAACACAAATATTTGATCAATGGACCGCCCGGCCGAAGACAGTGGCCTGTTGCAGCCTTTGAACGCAGCATCATTACAAAAACTGTCCGCGACTCACTTCACTTGATTACTAATCTGGCATAGCTGGTGTTATATCAGCGGGCGGAGTTTGCCATCAAATTAACGTAGAATAAGCACATCGGTATACGCAGGGGTAGATTAATCAAGTGGACCTAACATGTCCCCCTGTCCCTAGTGGATGTTACGCCCCTGACGTCGAATATACAGACATGGCCAAAATGACGTCGGTTGTCATCGTAAATTTCGGTATCGGTAAATTTTCGGTTTATCGCCCAGGCCTAGTCGCCAGTACCAGCAACAAGCTTCCCTGTGACTGACAGAGACACAGAACGTGTGCTGAGACAGAGGGCAAACAACTATTGATTATTTGATACTGGGATTTGTCACGGCATGTCCGTTAACCAGTTACAGCTGCCGGACAACGGACACACTAGGCATATTTTAGTTTTTGAAAAAAGTTTTATGCATGATTGGCCATCAGCCATCACCTGAACAAATGAACAATGGCTGCGCAAACAGGCGCAAACACGGTGTTAAAACAAGTATTTCTCTGTCTACGCCCAAGTTTAGATTATATTAGCTGTGCCTCAGCTGCGCGGTTTGGTTGGACAAATTCAGGATAAAAAGTGGGAGCCATTGCAGACCAGCTAGCTAGCTAACACAAGGCAGCATGGCTGCCACAGTATTAAAAATACGTACAGCCTGAAGTAGTTTTAGCTGGAGGACACTAGGTGTCGAAGGTCATTATTTCATTAACTTTTGCAAGATGGTTACTCGCTATTGATAGAAGTTTCCCAACAGTTCTCCGAGGAGAGGAGGAGAGGAGGTTTCTTGCTGCCTTCAGTCCACATGAGCAGGTCGCAGCGCTCTCAGAAGAACACGCCCTTTGTGCGCCTAGTTGATGTCCACGTGATGATGTTTCCACACTCAATTAAGTTGTTGACAGAGATTATTGATGGGGAAAGTGTGATAAATGTAATTCTTGGAAAAGATCATTAAAAGTTCTCCCTTCTCAAAAATTTTGATTGATTCTTAACAAAAGTATTAAGATATTTTGAAAATATAATTAGTTAGTCCACTACTTAGCAGCTGAGTGTGAAGTGAAGTGTGGGTTAGAATCAGCACCTCGAAATCTGAAGTCATGGGTCTCTACCCAAAAAAGTAGATTGCTCTCTTTAGATTGGGAATGAGCCGCTGTTGGAAGTTCGAGTATCCCAGGGACTTGTTCAACAACGTGTGCAAAATAGAGCATAAGATGGACAGGTAGATTGGTGTGGCATCAACAGAAATGCAGGAATTGTACCAGACTGTTTTGATAAAAGATAGAGCTGAGATGGAAGGCAAAGCTTTCAATTTAACAGTCAATCTATGCTCCAAGCTTTAGATATAGGGTGAGGCGCTTAGACTTTCTGATGAAGCTTGGAGTGGAGCCACTACAAAAGGAGCCAGTTGAGGTGGTTTGGGAATCTGATCAGAATGCCTGGTAGGCATGTGTCCTTGGAGGTTTACCGGGCATGTCCAACTGGTAGGAGAACCCGGGGTAGATCCAGTGCACACTGGAGGGATTATATATTTTATCTGGCCTGGGAATAAGCTGGGATACCCTAAGAGGGTGTGAAAAACATTGTTGGGGAGAGGGACGTCTGGACTATCTTCCTAAGCTTGCTGCCACAGCACCCCGGCCCCAGATGAACAGATGAACACGGATGGTTGGGAAAATCTTTACATCAGAAAGGTGTAAAAAGGTGTACAATTTCTCTTCTCTGACTTCACTATGCTGGCCAACTTGATTTTTATGCAAAAGCTCTGCATGTAGGAAATATTTGTTGAATTAAAACTATTAATCTCTTAATTGTGCAAAACAGGCCAAAATCTGAAGCTGAAGTAGACAGAATTTAGAGAGAATGGGTGATGAGAGGAAGAGCACCGGAAGTGTTATATGATTCCCACAGAAAGAGCTGTTTTTTACATTTATTTTTAGCAGGAAATGATTTTTGCAAGACTATTGTGTGTAAAAAAAAAACAACAACTAGTGACTAGAATGGAGCACAGAGAGACTGGAATAAAAAAAAATAGTTGTTTGGTTTAGGAGAACAGACATCATGTCGGGACGACCATTCAGCACAGTTCTTTACTGCCTGAGAAAACTCACAAACCTCAGTCTGTCGCTGACATATGAGCGAGCGCACGCACACGCACATACACACACACACACACGCACGCGCGTGCGCACACACGCACGCATGCACATATACCACTAACCACCATCCCCCCTAACGTTTGCGGGTAATGGATTTTTATCAGGGCAACAGTATCAGGGCTGATTTTGACGAGTCCCCAGGCTGCTCTACAATTCCTTTTGAAATCCCTTTCTTTAGTAGTCTTGTTCAAGTAGCCTGAGGCCATGGCCCTCCGAGATCACAATGTTATTAATACAAACATGTCAAACCGCATGCTGAAATTCAAAACAGAGGTGCCAAAATGTCAAGGTGTCAAACTCCTGAAATATAAATTATGCTTTAATATTCCTAAACACTACACAAAATATGCTTCAGTGCATAAAAAGCATGATGCGAACAAGTGTTTAATATTTCAGTGTAATGTCACCAATTGCAACAGTGGAGGGGATTCGCTGACGGCTGTGGCCCTGGCTGTGATGTGAAATTTCGATAACCCTGCAGGATTAATGACTGGACTTGGTATGCCACCCTGCCATCCCCCCACAGTGCTCCAGCATGAAATCCCCCTGTAGAAATCTCTAGGACATCTGCTGAGAAAACAAAAATGTGGCTAATTATCATCTAATAAGCCCCATTTCTTGATTTTTAAAAAAATTATATGTGCCCGCTGCTGTTTTAATTATGTGATTTAAATGACAGATGACAGAATCTTTTTTTTTTTTTTAAAAGCCTTCTCTTGAATTTTGCTGCAGTATGAATAGTGTATATCACTGGCTTTTTGTCAGTTCTACCCTGAGATTGGGCTGGCCATGATAACCCCCAATTGTTGTATTTTATTTGTATAATATTTTTATCGTTGTATTTATTTTTCTATCCTTTTTTCTTGTTGGGCATAATTAATTCTAGTTTCCTTTATTAGGCAGACTTGTGAAACATTACTTTATATCATTTGTGTTTCCTTTTGCTCATCCACTCTGTTGAAATATGATGATGATGATGATGATGATAATAATAATAATAATAATAATAATAATAATAATTACTATTATAATACATCTATTTCTTTGTCCTATTACCAGTTTCCTTTTCATTCTATGGATTCTGACATTTTGGGAAATCAAATTGTCTTCAGTAATTTGACTCCCTATCTGATTAATCATACATATGTAGTTGCTGTATATTGTGAACGACCAAACTGTAATATCATTGCTGTGCTTGTATCATCAAAATGTATCCTTAGTTTGATGTTTAAATGTTAATTGTAATGCAAATCTACTTGTACAGTTCAATGAGCTTTCCCAACCACCGTACCTGGAGCCTCTCGCTCTGGTGAGCTCACTTCTTTCTAAATCCACAGTCCAAAATGTTTTATTATTTAGATTATCAGACTTCACGCAGCTCCCTCTGGCCACAAAAGGCTTTGTTCACCTTTTTTTCACACAAGCAGTGGTGCTCCCCAGCACAGAAACAGACTTTGTTGTCTAAAATCAACACACTACTCCTTTAAATTAATTGGGGAATCTTAAGCCGCATTCATATTGTTGTTACGTAATTGGTTTTGCACACTATTATTTTATGGAAATAACTGTGAACTGTGGAAATAACTGTTGTGATGAACCTGTGCTGATGTATGTTGAAGTTTAAACATGTTTAACTGGTCTTTACTGACCTTTTGTGAGTGCACTGTTACTTAGTGTTTTTTAGACATTTTTGAGTGTAGCTGCATTATATATATAAAAAAAGAGTCATAGTTACATTGAGACCAAACTTAAAACATTTGTGTAGAAAAAATATCAGTTGAGTTAATTGCAAAAAACGCTCCTTGAGACTTTGTAGTGATCAATTTACTGTTACAAGTCTTCATAGAAGCCTCTAGGACTTTACAAATAATTTCTCTTGGCAACCAGAACAGATTATTATTGGTAATAAAACTTGCAAATAGTTAGAAACTAGTATGCACTGTCTCTGATACATTAGCTGCACAGACTCCACTAGAATCCTTTGCCAAGCACAGGATTTTTGCCCCGATGGACCAACATTGCCACGTTGCTTGTGTACAGTCTTATGATAATTGTGTGATTGATTGTCATTAATATGAGCAGCATTGTAATGTTAGAAAATCTTGTGCACAGGTGTATCGGTAGAGATGCTGTTTCATTTACCAATACAGAGGTATATGTTAGTAATTGTGACATCATCAAGCCCTGAGAAGAGACATTGCCACTTGGTAATAGCCTTGCCGTTCAATGCTTGCAATTGAGTAGAATGAGGAGTGGTCTGACCCAAAACTGTTGCCCTATTCTACGACAGCATGGTCAGTCATGAGCGTTGCTTTCTTAACTATCCTCTCTTTTTCTCCTGACATCCGTCTTTTGTGCACAGGAACACCAGATTGCTTTAACGACCTCTGTGGATGATGAGAGACCCTTGTTACAATATCAATATTTACAGCTCTCTTTACTCTGGCTGGTTGCTACCAGTTGGCATCTGCTGCACCACTTAACAACCAGTTAAATGCCTGCACTGCACACGTCCTACCGCAGAAAGGAACATGTCATTTTCAATAACTATTAAAATCTGACATGAAGGCATCTTGCATCTGTGACAGTAGAGGGTGGGAACCATCCGGAAAGACAAAGTTACCTGATGTGTTTTGTCACTTCTTCTGGTTGCCTGAGCAGGCATTTGTGCTGGTGCATTTGCTTCAGGGCCTGGGACTGTCTGACTGCATCTGCTGTGGCTGTTCTTTGCCTGCCAGCTCCTCTTCATGACATCTGAAACTAGCCAGACCAGCACTGGTTTACACATGAAATGCTCAGGCCACTCAGCCCTGTGAGAGCAAACTGTCAGTCAGCCAGCGTAGGACCTTGAAGCACTGACCTGCTTGCTTAACTGAGTTGTGCTGCACACCTCTCCTGCACTGGGAGTGGGAGTAAGAGTATATAACATGCAGGCTATTTATCTTTTATCCCTGTCCCAGTATCTCTTTATTTCTCCTCATAGTTTTTTGAGAGTGAGAAAGAAAAAGGCAACAGCAAGAGTACTGAATTTGTTTTTATCCCTGATTTTCTTTGCTTACAATAGAATTTAGTGCGAGTTAACTGAAAAATTACAGAAAAAGACTGCGCGTACATGTATATTCTCTCACTTAGATCCATCCCTGAAGATAGTTTTGGTTTCATTTATCCAGGGGTGGAGATTTGTTTGTCAATATAATTGAAGTGAATGGATTATTTTTTCTTTTCTGGCTATTTTTTTGTGTTTGTTTTGTTTCATCTGGATACTCCACAAAACACGCTGAACAGTTTTTATTGCCAGTTCTTTTCACCAAAGTCCCATTAAAAGTTCTTCTTGGTGAATAGGACTTTCTTAAGATATCCAAACTGACCAAAGAAGCTGTCTCTGTTGGTTTTGTCTCTTAGTATGGAATCAAGAGGTGGTGAGGATTGTGTGTATGTGTGTGCAGTGATGAATATATATGTACATTGATATGAAGCTGTCTTGTTTCGCCAGTGGGTCCTGGTGGTGAAACAGAGCCAGATGCAGCAGATCACCCTGAACCACGGAACCTTACATTCCTCCTTACATTCCTCCTGACATACTTATACCCAACACATACCACTTTGTCAGAGGTCAGCTGCCGACAGAGAGACATAGAGAAAGAAAGAGAGGGAGGGAGGGTTGTGGGTGAGGGTCTGAGAGGAGTAGGTGTAGAGCAAAGGTAGAGTGAAGGGGCACATACCCCGGTGCCCTCTCAGTCTACCTGGAGGGGACAGAGGGCAGCTTGAAGAAAAAGTGAGGAGAACGGCAGCGAAATGAGGGATGGATGTTGCTTCTAATTGTGTGTGTGTGTGTGTGTGTGTGTGTGTGTGTGTGTGTGTAGGTGTGCGTGTGTGTGTGTGTGTGTGTGTGTGTGTGTGTGTTCAGGGTGTCAGATCTGGCCTGCTGCTTTGCAAGGCGAATGGCAAGGCCTATAATCCAGTTAGAGGTAAAGGGGGAGTTGTTGGTCGGGTGGGTGTTTAGCCCCCAGCTCAACAGCAGGCCGGCTCACAGGTCATTGAACCCCCTTCTTCTCCTCATCCCTCCTTGCTCCTTAGCCACCCCCCACCTCCACCCACCACTCCCCCTCAGCTGCCTCACCTCCTCCTCTGCCTCCCGTCGGGGAAGATTACCGAGTAGAGCATATTCGAGGTCAGCAGATAAACAAGTGTCTGAGAGAGGTACAGTATCCATCTTTTATCTGTCCTCTGTTTTTCATTATTTTGATATCTTAAATTGCAAGGACTGATGGGAAATGTTTGATCCTGTGGAGTTAAGTCCATTGCATGGACACTGGGAGCCTGGCTAAGCTCTTCAGAGACATACCTACAGGGGGCTGTGCTGTTGATTTTTTTTTTTTTCAAGGAGGGGGGGATGCAAACAGATGCATACTCTTCCAGGGTTCAGTCCTCCCATCTTGTTTAATGCTTACAAAATTGTTGTGAAATTGTGGGGAGATTTTGAAAATCATCCCCAAATGCACTGATGTACTTCAAAAGTGACATCAAAATAGTGTGATTCAACACATATCTTTCAAAGTTGGTAATATTTGATAGAAATGCCTTTAGCATTCATGTAAACAACACAGATGTGACCAAAGCGGCGTGATGCCTGTCTTTGATCCCGGCGTCTCTGCTTTGATCTGGTTCACAGACTAAAACATGTATTTTCCGAGGGGGAATACAGGCACCGCAGTGAAATGGCCCTGGCAGCATTAGCAAAACATCAGCTTAGGCTGGGGATTCAAACCACCAACACACAACTCAACAAATTAACTAAACATACTTACTAGTCTCACATGTTTAGTGCAGCATGCCCTGTGAGCCTTGAAAAATTGTTAGCTGTTGCGCTCCTAATAATGCATTTGCAGAACCCCCCCGCCAGAACCCTAACACCACATTTGCAGATTAATGTAGGAAGGTTGACACAGGTTATGGTGATAGCATATTTGTACAAGTAAAGACCGGAAGGAGCTTACAGAAAATGAGAGCTAATACATCTGACCTCCAGGACACCTCTGCCGTCAAGCACTGGATTTTTACCACCAGCACCGTCGCAAATAATTTGCGCTAATTGGCTTTGAAGGCAATTACTGTGGAGAGAAGACACAGAGGAGGAATGCTGGGGAGAAAGTGTTGCAGGATGAAATGCATATTGATGGTTAGCATCAAAAGCAGGCCTCTTTGAAGTGCTGCTGTGGTGTCAGCGTGTGATGGGAGAGCTGATAGAAAAAACTGGACAGGAGACAGGTTCTTCTTAAGCACATGGCTGGCTGCTAGGAGAGGTCAACTGCCCCATAGCAGTGTGTGTCTGAGTATGCATGCTTGTGGACTTAGTGAAGAGAGACTCAAAGTACAAACAGGCAACACAATTTGCTTTCCAATAATTTACAACAAGGATTATTATGTTTTGCTTACATTTGTAAATAAACATACAATTAATATTATGATAGAACAGAAGGCACACAAGACAAAGATTTTAGCCAAATAAGAAAATAATATTTAACATAATTAAATCTGCATCTAACCTAAATAGGAACACTAATGTTTCTTCAACAGATACACAAGAGGGTTATTATATTCTGCCATATTCATAATTCAGAGTGAACCTGATTGAGCGGAGTGAGAGAGGTGGAGAGGACAGTGGCGGTTCTAGACCAGTTTTAATAGGGGGGCCAGGTTGGGGCCGGCTTTTATGTTAGGGGGCACATACAACCCGGAAAAAAAGACAAATCCCTCATTCAGACAAAACAGTGTTTACAATTTCAACAATTTGGATTGGTAGTAAACTGCTGAAACACTGTATTTCCACCTTTCCCTTCAGTACAAAATCATTGCAAGAAATCTGTCATTGTATTATTGATGCAGACTTCCTGTTTGGGGGCCACAGGGGGGTCCGGACTCAGAGTTACGGGGGTACTGGCCCCTGTTGGCCCCCCTCAGAACCGCCCCTGGGAAAGGAGCACTGCGCATAAGGACTGAGAGAGATGCTGCAATCACACAAACTCTGTGAAGAAATACAAGTGATTTGCTGAACTTATAGAAGAGAAACTACAACAAAAATATCGATCTCATCGCGCTAGTATCGATCCAATACCTATACTCACCTTGGCATCGATACTATCGATATTTGGATCGATCAGCCCACCCCTACTTTAAAGGGGACATTGTTTTTTAAATCTAGAGCCCTACACAAAAATGCGGACTCCAGACTGCTCGGGTACCACCGGTGTCGTAGCTTGGAACAAAAACACAATGATCAGTTTTACACTCACAGTATTTACCACTGTCATTCTGAGGGCCAGTCTTTGCCTATTACCAGTGTTGTGCTTGTACTGTAGGGTGTGGACTGATGTACCAGCAGCCATCGACCCTTAGTCACTCTGACTCAGTGGCTAAGCTATGCTGTAGACGGCAAATTCTCTACCCCTCTCTCACCCCTGGAGGGCAACAATAGGCCTATAAACCCAATGAGAGCAAGGCTGTGCTGTGAGAGAGAATGAGCGCTGAAAATGAGATATGATGTGCATGTTTTTCTGTGTTTCTGTCTGTGTGTAATACAAAGTCTGGTTTAGTCCTCCGAAGTTGTGTACGTGCCTTACCTCTGGGCAGAATATGGGTCAGCTTGACAGCTGACACTATAATTCTCCATTGTGACCCCTGATAGGCCAGGTCAGTACAATATCACCGTCACACTATTGGCCAGCCTGGGATAGGTAGGGTTTATTTCCCGCTTCCCCTTGCAGAGACAATGTGAATACAATTACCCGCTTTGTCTCTGGCCAGAGTGCAATCCAAGATGCATAGTGGGGAAACCCTTGCTGAGTAAATATAACACTGTTTTCACTGCAATTTCACATGATCCTAAACTGTTTTCTATCTTCTGTGTGAATACATGGAGAGGAGATTTGATTTTTGTCATATTAGCCTGTTCTTTTTAAACTCGGTATTAGTGAAAAGTGGCTGTGATCAGCAGCATTGTTTATTTATTTGCCTAATCATCTCCAGCAGACAAGTACTTACAAGTATTTTTACATAACGAAACATGGTGAGACTCTTCCACTGTTAATGTGTCAGCCATAAATTACAAAATGTCAGAACAAAAATTCCAATGTCAAGTTTGACCATGTTGCTGACCTTAGTTGCATTTTTTTCAGTGTAAGGATGCTATTAACCAAAGCTCTGCAGGAAAGCAAAATATGCATGGTAGCCATCAACTGCTCACAAACACGTACTTGAAAGCAGTTATGTCATAAGCTTTGAATTGAAGAGCATTGATACAAAAATGCTGTGAAAATATGTAAAGGTACCAAGAAAACTGCTTCTCCTCAAAACAGTAACAACATGTCAGGGCTACATGGAGTCCACAAGGTCAGCTTTGGTTGGTGTGTGTTTTCTTCTACACTTATTGTTTGTTGATAATGTATACAATATGAGCCAGGGTGAAGAGCATCTAACCTTTCAATCAGAAGCCCTGTTCACAGCCTTTCCAAGGTGGGATTGTCTAGAGCTGAAAAATGTTAAAGGCAGCTACCACCAGTTAGCAGCAAAATCAAAGAAGAAAAACACCTGAAAATGTCTGCAAATTGGGGAGACAGCGATGTGAGGGTGCGATGGGACCGTCTCCCCCTCCAAACAGACTGCCATATAACAGGGAAGGTAAATGACTGCCATGTTTACAATTGTTAAGAAGCGCTGCCTGACACATAAGTATTGCATCTTATTAGATGCCTAAGCTATTGTGTTGCATGTCACACCTCTTTTAATTGTGGAACACCTGCGTGCTATCTGAAATCTCACACTAAGGCAGTATAATGCAGCAGTTTGTTTCAATGTAAAAAAAAAACAAAAGTGGTGCAAAGAAGGGTCTTTGTTAGAGCAGTACTATGTGATCTCTGAGTAAAAAATATTTACTTAAGCAGCAAGTGTGGATTAAACCACAACTGAAAATATTCCCCTAAAGTGTCCAGTGGGAGACAAGGACAGGAACCAGCAGGCTATGGGTAAATAAGTCAGAAAGTGCTAGCACAAAGACAGACTAACACAAATTTAGAAGAGCACAGGATGAAGACAGCTTTATCCTATTTATGCAACAAATATGCCTAGTGTTGCAAAAGGGCTACAAGCTGTATGCATATACACTGCGGTTGGACCAGTCACCTCAATAGAAAATAGATTCCACCTTTACATTCTTCTAGCTGCCTAATATAGTTTAAAGTTGAATTACAATTATACAACAAGTAGTTCCGACCAAGCAATCTGATTGGTCAACATGACATTTCGACCGTGCTCAAATCAGCATGACAGCACGCCTGACTCATTACTCAAAATATTACTCCGCCAAGTCTGTGTGTATTCATCTCCATGGCAATGTAGTAACTGTCAGAGCTGGAGCAAAAAAATAAGCAAGTAAGTAAGTACGGCTTGAAATTAAAACTTTCTGCCGTAAAATATGCAGAGGAAAACTCGGGAGAAGCAGCCGCTAGATGTTTCTCTGTCGTCCCCAAGAGAGTGAGAGATTGGTGAAAAAATTAAACGGAGCTGTCCGAGGAGGACAGCAACAGGGGGGAAGAAGGCTAGCGAGGAGCCTGAGATAAACGTGCGGGAATTAGTTATCAGCAAATAGGCACACCACGAGAGAGTGTCCCGCAAAATGATCAGGGTGATGGAGAAACAAATGTACACCACCGTGAGTGACAGCAGAGATGCAACTTCACTTGCAGAAGGATGCCAGAGAATCCACCGAGAAGCTGGCGAAGTTTGTGACATTTTCATGCCGGATTTTTGAGAGGAAGGAATTAAATGCCTGTCCCAAGTTGCTGCCTGGTCCCAAATAAATCCCATAGTTTGTTAAGTGACATAAACAAATAAAAACCCCAGCTGTTATTTGGTATTTTACGGTAGTTCGGGAAATTCCGAGACCGCGATAAAACATTAACGTCAGCTCAGAGTTCACTCATCTGGGACTAGAAAATCCTTTCTGTTGCTAGGTCGTTATTAATTGTTGGATTATTTGCTGGAGTGGTAAACTACGTTCCATTACACATATGAGTCTACTGACGTGACTGATTTTGTTTCAGTTATTAGTCAGACCCCATGTGTTTCCATGGAAACGCGACGCGCACTCGCAAAAACCTTTAAAATTTGAGAGCAAAATTTCCATCAATATGGATATATTTTCATTATACATTTTATTTGTGTTGGTATTAGTTGTATAATCGCAATATTACCCTCGAGGGTGTGCTTCAACGTTATTTGAGCACTTCAGCGCTGCTTGCCTGTGCCTAATATTGGTTAATATTGCTTTATCAAATCAGTCACTCAGAATGGTACAGGCAAAATTTTAAATATAAACTAGTGGGTGTACAAACTGTGTGCCACAAAAAAGTGACGTGGGCTCCGTTTATCGACTTGTTTCCCAACCAAACATGCTCTTGGAGGCAAATCTTTGACAAGTGCTCTGAACATGCTCTGCCTTACAGCATAGTAAATATCACAGGCTCATGTTTCTGCAGCCGCCTCGCTCTGACCCAACTTATTGATTTCCCCCCTTTTGAAAAATACATTTGAAAAAGGCCTTAAGCTATCTGACAACGCTGAGGGCCCTGACACACACTGCCTAGTCTTGGGGCCCCTTGAGTATTTCATGGGACCCCCAAGCAGCTCTGGAAAGAGGAGGGGTTAGGGGTCATCCTGTCAGGCCATGTCCTGCAGGTCCCTCTCCCCTGATACTGACATCCAAATAAATCTCTAAGCCCCCTCTCCTGACGATGCAACATGAAAGAGGACGCAGCCATTACCGCCGGTTACCAGAGCAGACAAGCACCCCCTTTCTGTTTATATTCCACTCCTCAATCTCCTTTTCCTTCGTCCAGCACTTGCTCTTATCAGCCCACCCCTCCTCCACCTAATTCACTCCTCTGATTCTTTTCCTTTCTGTGCCTGGAGAAACTGGCCTTGGATGGCTGGTCTGCTTTGACAGAACAAATGGTACAATGGAGCTCTGTGGCTTTCTGGGTCCCTCTATCTAATCACATCGCTTATAGCAGCTCAGTGCTTTCCACTGTCTCTGAATGTGTCAAAGTTGCACTGGAGATTTCACCTGCATTAAGTTGTTTATCAAGAAAACAATTAAGGATTTCGATTGAAATCATCAATAGTTAGACATGAAGACTTTGTTCAGTATTTTAATCCACTGATATACAGTATTTGCACATTTAAACATGTTGTATGTACATACTTATTCATGTTCTTCTCTCATTTTAGAGTTCTGCACAGGACCTGCACCCTGGCCATATTCCCAAATTAGACCTGAACTGACCAAATCTGACTGATACTAAACTTTGAGACACCCAGACATGAAAGAAAGCACTATTTTATTAATTTGAAAGCTAGAATGGCACTCAATAGAGTGCATACCTCAGCCAGGCCAAGTCCCTTTTTGTACTGGCTCATAGATACCAACCACATATTACCACGACCTATCTCACATGTTGTCTCACATCTCTCTATAAAAGCAAGGAATCTCTGTGTGTGTGTGTGTGTGTGTGTGCCTCAAATATCTCTGCAGATCAGGATCAGACTGACCTGAGATTTTCAACATGGCTGCTGCGTGGTTTAAGGGTCGGCAATGTTGGATTTGTTTGGACTACAATGATACCGTTAATAAATGATTTCATAAATGATTCACCAATTCCGCTAGTATTGTCAATCGTCACATGCGCACCAGATCCAATCACTGCACTCCATAGCCACGTGCGCACCAGAGCAAGTCACTGCAGAGCCCATTCCCACCACACACCTTAAGAAACAAGCGGATTTATACCTGCAGGGGTGCGAGCTGGACCGGGATTTTGCCGGCGGTTCGGTTCCGTTCTGTGCATCTAAACTGACTGTTGTGGATTAATGAGACTAAACGAGTCCGGACTTAGTCTGTTCAGGTCTGGGGAGATTCGGATGCGCGAGGGCAACAAACTGGAATCGGAATCTGTGGATGTTTGTGTGTAGCTAGCTGCTAACCCACCCCCACGGCCGACCTCCTGAGTCAATGGAAGCGCGACACATCCAAAACCAAACTTACGGTAAATAATGTGCGCCACGCTTTTTCGCGAGGCGGACATTGTGTCTGGTGCAGGATGAAATGGTAAAAACGGCTTTTGTCACGAAAGTGTCCGCAAGCAGCAAGTGTTTGCAAGCAGGATTACCAGAAAACACGTTTCTGTTGGTGGAAAAAGGCACCACACCAACCAATCACAAAATAATATGGCAAACCATGTGATTTGGTTGCTGAGGAACAGGGGAAGTTGTGGGAGGGACGGCAGCGGAAGAGTGACAGCAGCAGTGACAGAGATACAGAAAGCGATAGAGACAGCGAAGTTTTAGAGTTGAGAGATTTGTGACATAAAGCATGTTTGGAGTGTATAGTTAGTGTGTTATGTTGTGTTTGATGTAGTGTAGTTGTTGTTTTATGTTGTGAGTAAAACAATGAGACGGCTGAATGTTGAGCAGGCAGTGCAGATCTTCATGCCTGAGCCTGAGGCATTGCCTGCATTTAAATGTAAATAGTTACATACAACTTTGTCAATTGCAAAATCTCATGCACAAATTTAGCAAACAACAATTTACATTTGCATTTTAAGTAATAAAAATGGTTTGTTAAACATATTTGTGGTTTTCACAGTAAAAATCTAACTTTTTGCTACTCAGATGTTATGTTTTTTGTGATTTTAGGTCCATTGTGTTAATACAGTGTGTCAAAATGAAAAAATAACTGTACGGTCACACATGTGAGGTTGTGCTGAAAATAATGACACCAAACAAGGCAAGGTAAATAGTTTTTACTGTGAAATATAATGGTAAAATCAAAAGTAGTCAAAAACGGCTAATTATATCCCTGATGTTCCACCTTCAAACACAGCCTCATTCGGCCATCCATGAAAAAGCAACTTAACCTACCACTTTTCTATAGGAATACATGCTTCCTACGGGCAATGCACTAGTGTTAAATAAAGTGAGAAGAAATACTCAATAATAATAAATTGTGTAATCCTGCTGATAGACAAAACAGCCAACTGACCAACAAACAAACAGACATGGCTCCCAATTATTTACGTGTTTAAAAACATCTTTATGCTATATAATTTGTCTATATCATGTAAATCATATTCCTGTGTCATTGTTTAAAGGCTGTCGTGTGGTCACGTTGCATAAGTCAAGTACACAGTATTCACTTAGGAGAGCATGGTGTGCATGAGTGTCAACTTTATTTATTACTTAGTTGACTTTTTGGAGGATGTATAAGGCTAACGAATGCACACTGTGCAGCTATATACACTTTAGCAGAATAGCCGTATAAGAGCATCCGTGGTCATATTTTGACCTTGCAGCGACCAGCCGGGATGTGTTTTGAACCATAACAGGATGGGTCTTTAGGGTACGTTCAAACAACATTCAATCAACATTTTTGCTAGCTATCTTTTACCTGCTGAGGTAGTTGTGTTGTGGTGGCATTAGATTTTAGTCTATAGCAAAGTTTATGCTTGATTTTATTTTTGTATTACTTTTTTTAAATTAATATTACAGTTCTCGATTATTTACCATTAAATTAATATATTTGGAATATTTCCCTCCAGACATTTTGGTTAAATTATATTTTCAGGCAACAACATGTATCTGTTGATCTGGTGTAACATTACATCATGTAGATCATAACCAGTCCACAGTAAAAAAAAAAATCATACAAAACAATAGCAAAGTGCACTAATGATAGACATTTTGTGGACTATAAAGTTTGAGCTGTAGCAACTGATTCATAACTGACAAAAATTCAACAATACATTCTTGTGTAACTGAGATGCTTTATGGATAAAAAAAACTATTAGATTTCAAAAATGAGGAATAGAGTACAATTTTCTTAAGTATTGCTCCACCTATATGACCCTTTAATATCCACACTATCTGCACACTTGCAGCTGGTGAGAGCTGTGTTGTGTAAAAATCAATGTACTGACAGGGCTCTCTACAGGTGGCAGATTGACATATTTGACTGACTTTACAAGGGGAGGTGAAAAATGGTGCAATCTGTCCAAAGTCATTAAGTTTTTTAACATGATTGTGTCCGGATTTGTATCTATCGATATTTGTGATTAGAGGTGCATGAAAGGACAGTGCAGACATTGTCCCAATAAATCAATATTATCAAGCCAAACCGCTCGTAAGACTATCATAGAGGCGTGGACCAAGGTACGTTTTAACCGTTTTTTATTTTGGTATAAATGACACATTGAGAAACCAGAAACAGGTCGTATTTTCGTTTTTCTAATTTTGGGCAGACAACAGAAATCACCAATTCGGCTCGATTTCTGTTTTTTTTGTTTGTACTGACAAAACAAATTTACCACTCATATTTCGTTTCTATTGGTGGGCGGGGCTTCGGCACCCCATTGCCTCTGATTGGCTAGTGTGCTCTGTCAGTTATATTTGTGCTGTGCTCTTCAAAATAAAGGTTCTCGCGTACGTCTCGGCCTTTAGACAGCGCAATATTAACACAAAAAAAAATCTTGCGACAGACAGACGAGACTACGTTATGATCACAGACCACACTGACGGTCTTTAGCTTCATTTTTATGCTCTTACTGAGCGGTGCCGCACATGATTTTGTTTTATGACCTTCAATGACAATAAAAATGTTTTTCATATCAAATGAACAACCTTTCATCCATTTTTGAAATGTTCTGCTGGTGCATGGGTTATAAAGTAATGCAAGAGAAAACGATAGCCTCAATAAATAAATCAATAAGATAAAGTAATGCAAGGCAAAGCAAGTTTATCTGTATAGCACAATTTAGACACAAGGCAACTCAAAGTGCTTAACAGGCGCATACAAACTACATTAAAAGACTTAAAAATTTCATTTAAAAGACATTAAAAATTGCATTAAAAAGACATACCTCGGATCAAACCACACAACTTAAATGCAGCAGCATATTGTATTGACTGTTAATGTGCAGCTGCAGACTAAAACGCACCATGTCTGTTTTGAAAATTAAAGTACCGTAGTACGTTTTCTGAAGGATGCACTGTGAACAGTGACGTCTGCTCTCAATAATTCGAAATATCACTGGCATATGGCATGTGGCAATGGGAAGTAGTTGCAAGAAATGACCAGCAAGTGTTGCACTATGTGAACCTTTTCATCAATAGGTTTTTTACGGTGGCCGACAAGGGCAAATGCGCAGCAACGGCCAAACGTTGCAAATACATAAACGATGCAGAACCAAAGACACACAAAACACATGCAACAACAAAATGCTGCAACAACAAAATGATGCAAACAAAGAAACGATGCAGAACCAAAACGACACAAACCCCAATATAATATATCTAGTTTAAACAGATTTTTTTTTTTTTT
>CAEMYA010000087.1:555371-566999 GCA_903131615.1 Diplodus sargus
TTTTTTTTTTTTTGGATAAGCAAAATGCTTCTTGTTAACACTAGAAGGGCCTGAACTCCAACACTACTAGACCGGCCGTAAGCGGTCATTGTGACCGCTAGATATTAAACTCAAGATATTAAACTGTTTAATATCAACTGATATTAAACAGTTGGTATTAAAACCAACTGAGTGACGAATGCATTCATTGTCATATTTTTTTAAAAAAACGAAATAACACCAATATTTACATTTTAACACGCTTAATTATACTTTTATCAATATTCATATAATCGCACATATTAAACCGTAATTGTTGCATATATTTACACAAGATTTTAATAAAGAAAACTCAGAACAAGAAAATTAACAATTAAAAATAACTTATTTGATTATGAAACATTTTATTTTAACACTTAAAATAATAATAATAATAATAATAATAATAATAATAATAATAATAATAATAGAAAAAGCTCCCGCGACCCTCACGGATTAAGCGGAAAGAAAACGGAACGGAACGGAATAGAAAAGGCTGGAAACGAGCTGATGTAAACCAAAAAAGAGCCGTTGTGATCACTGGTCACAGTCTGCAGATTACCGCCGCTCTCCTGACAGTTACCACACGCGGGCTTGTGGCGTTTCAAGCGTCCGACGTTTGGTTCTGTTTGCAGCTCTTTTGGACCGGCACCGCCTCCGTCTCCGTGTCTGCTGCTGCTGCTGCGGTTGCTTCCGCTGCTGCCCACCTTGTGCCGACTGCCGCGGCCGCTTTCCCCTCCATGTATTCTGCCCTCAGCTCCTCTGCTGCTGCTGCAGGACTTTCCTCCGGGCTCTCCTGCTGCTGGTGCTCCTTGAATAAGATGTGGGCATTGATCCCAGCCAGGTGGAAGATGTTATAGAAGACCGCCACTGGACATCTTCCCGTACCGCCTTTGACGGAGTACGCCCTCGCATCTGGTCCGGGTCGTCCATGCAATATTGGTGTTGTTGTAGTACATCACAGACTCTGGTTTTGCCCTCGCCCCACTAAAGGTGCCCACACCTGTGTGCAGGTGCTCAGGATGCAGACATTCTTCCTCGGCTTTCCTGGTACACAGTCAGAGTCGCATCACCAGATTGTGTTGAACAGCTCCGCTCGCTGTGTCACGGAGGGGAAACTCCGTTTATGTCTGCGCATGGTGCCAACCAGGCTTTATAATACAACTATAGATTAATTAATTTGCAAGTAAATTCGCAAAGAAGCACAATAAATGCGGGGTGTCGTTGTTAATGAGACCCCGCAAAATGATGTGTGGTCAATATGACCGCTTATGGCCAAAATAGGTAAAATATATATTTTCTTTGTCTTTTGTGTAATTAATATATTAAAAAAAACGATTCAAAATTAAAATACAGACACTTTTGGGAAAAGTCATGTAACAGCAGTATTGCATTTTTTAATTTAACAAAGTTCTTGCACATATACATAAAAAAAAGGAGTGGGGGGTCCGTTGTGTGATAGTGGAGCGCAGAGTCAGCAGCTGGATTTTGCACCCACGGTCAGTATTAGTAGGTGTAACAAACAACCACCACAATCATTGTATTATTACATTTCTGAGAAGTTATTACGATAAAGATTTTCACCTCCCAACAAACGTAATAAATCCCTGCAAACGTAATAGTTATTACATTTGTGGGAATTAGCGGCTATTACGTCTGTGGAAAATCTATTACATTTGTGGACATTATTACATTGGCGGGCGTTACAGTCTGTACATTGTACCTGACGAGAGTGGGGAAAACTTTTAGAGAGGCGACATAAAAAGGTACGTGGTTTAAATATTTGGTTATAATCTTTTTCAATAGTATAACAATAACAGTTCAAAAAGTTTAATACTTCCGTTGTGTTGACACTTCGGTTTTGTTAACTCAATATGCTGCATTTCTCTGTTGCATGTATTTTGGGGTCTGTGTCGTTTTGGTTCTGCAACGTTTATGTATTATCATTTGACCGTTGCTGCGCGTCAGCTGCACATGAACAGTCAATACAATATGCTATTGCATTTAAGCTGTGTGGTTTGATCTGTGTGGTTTACACTGTGTGGTTTGATCTGAGGTATGTCTTTTTAATGCAATTTTTATGTCTTTTAATGTAGTTTGTATGCGCCTGTTAAGCACTTTGAGTTGCCTTGTGTCTAAATTGTGCTATACAATAAACTTGCCTTGCCTTGCATTACTTTATCTTATTGATTTATTTATTTAGGCTATCGTTTTCTCTTGCATTACTTTATAAGCCATGCACCAGCAGAACATTTCAAAAATGGATCAAAGGTTGTTCATTTGATATGAAAAACATTTTTAATGTCATTGAAGGTCATAAAACAAAATCATGTGCGGCACCGCTCAGTAAGAGCATGATAATGAAGCTAAAGACCGTCAGTGTGGTCTGTGATCATAACGTAGTCTCGTCTGTCTGTCGCAAGATATTTGTGTTAATATTGCGCTGTCTAAAGGCCGAGACGTACGGGAGAACCTTTATTTTGAAGAGCACAGCACAAATATAACTGACAGAGCACACTAGCCAATCAGAGGTAATGGGGTGCCGAAGCCCCGTCACCAATGAAAACGAAATATCGAGTGGTAAATTTGTTTTGTCAGTACAAACAAAAAAACAAGAAATCGAGCCGAATTGGTGATTTCTGTTTCCTGTTCTGACCTGTTTCTGGTTTCTGAATGTGTCATTTTATACCAAAAAAACAAACGGTTAAAACGTACCTTGGTCGGCGTGGAACTCTATAAATATTAAAATGACATAATTATATCCATTAAAAAAGAAATGTCTTCCCTCGTTTTTTTTTTTTTTGAAAATTCAGTTTTCTTTTTCTTTCGGCCTTTTGGCTTTTATTGATAGAGCAGCTGAAGATGTGACAGGAAACAGGTTGAGAGAGCGGGGGAGTGACAAGCAGCAAAGGGCCTTAGGCCGGGACTCAGACAAAGCCTCTGTACATGGGACGTCCACTCTACCCACCCGAGGCCCATTTTTGTCCCCAACACTCTGTGTCTATATGATTGGGCTGTTGACTGGGTGAGTAGTAGTCTGAGCCTGGCATTAGGAACACTTGGAGCGGTTAGTATGAAGGGCAGTCTTCAAGGGCATGGAGTTTTGTGCACTAAGATATGAAACCACTTTCTCTCTTTTGGTCTGTGTCTGAGTGAACAAAATTTCCTTTGTGCTTCATTCAGGAAGGAAATTGGTGAAAAATTCTAAAATTTCTCAATTTTAAAGAGTGTCAGTTTGTCAACATTGACATTAAAATTCTATTTAAATGTTTTTTTTGTGTTTGTGTTTTTTAGTGTGTACACACAAATCAAAATATTTAAATTAGATTTTTCTGATATTAGCAGCTACATACTTCAATAGATTTACATGCAGACATAAAAAATAGTGACCCTTAAATCCTGACTTAACCCTCTGTAAACATGCTGTTGTGCAGAGTTTTTGTTGTTTTGTTTGTGGTGGAATCGCTCCTTTTACTCTACCACTCGAGCGTCGCTCAGCAACACCGTGTTGTTTACTCTAGGGATAGAGCTAAAGCCGGCTGGCTTGGCTACCGTGATGGAGGACGTCCCTGCTGAACTTTGGAGGAAAACATACCTGGGATGCAGAGGGAAAGGATCGCTATGGCAGCGGAAAGGAGCGAAACACTGGAGACTTATGGAGAGGAAGACATAAAAGCCGTGTCTCCCATCTCTCATCATGGGCAATGTGAGATCACTGGAGAATAAGATGGAGGAGCTTACAGAGCTAACCCGGAGTCATCAGGAATACAGAGTCATGGCTACACATGGATGTTCCTGACCACAATGTTTCCATTGAGGGTTTCCACACTGTCCGGGCTGACAGGGACTGCACTAAGAGTGGTAAGCGGAAATGAGGGGGGCTTGCTGTTTATGTGAACAACAGGTGGTGTAATCCTGGTCACATTACCATCAAAGGCCACATCTGCAGCCTGGATACTGAACTGTTAGCTGTAGGTCTCCGTCCTTACAATTTACCCTGTGAATTCTCACAAACTATTGTAGTGGCTGCATATATTCCCCCGTCCGCTAACCCAACGTCGTCATGTGATCCACTCTACAATAGCCGAACTACAGAGTGCACACCTGAGTGCTCTCATTATAATCTCGGGTGACTTCAACCATATCTCCATTAAAAAGACACTCCCGAAATTCACCCAGTATGTGACCTGTAAAACCAGAGAGGTGAGGGCCCTGGACCTGCTGTATGTATGTAAAAGACGTTTTGTGGCGAGCATAGGGAGGACACCAGACACAGCAATGTCAGATTGCCTGTGTTCAGGAGGGTAGTACGGCTGATGAGATCCCACTCGTAGCCTACTGACTGCAAACAACACCACCTTGGGACTCTCACCACTCAAGATTTGATTCTGTCGGTTGATCTAAGGGCACGCAAGTAAGTTCAACTCATCAGGCATAAGGAGTGGTTCCCAGGTAAGTAAACTTTATTATTAAATATTAAAACAATGCAGCATCCGCACGATATAAAAGAGACTATTCAGGGCTGAGGCTCGTTTGTGTGGAGAAACTACTGAGGGGAGGGGTCCAAACAAAATATCATAAGTCACCCTGGCACCTGACAATCACACACTCACACACACTTTGTGAATAACCAAAATCCCAGGGGAGCACAGCACACAGGGAGGGAAGGGACACCGCCAACCAGGTCGCCAGCACCACCACCACCACCGGCCTCTGCAAAGAAAAGGAACAACAAGAGAATAGTCAAACACAGTGAAACAAAACTAGTATAAAATGAAAACTGGGCATATTATAGTCAAACCAAACAATATATACTGCCTGGTTTAAACCAACTACAAAGAAAAGAAAAGAAAGCAAATAGCACAAATTGTATGCAAGAACTAAATAGCACCTGTCCTAAACAAATGAATTATCCTAGTTAATTAAATCAAATTAACCAAAAGAATGTCAAAAGTCAAAATAGACAGGTGGGGTAAAGAAAACAAATAAAAACCGAATAAACAATATAAACCAAGTTAAGGTGTCAAAGTGAAACTAAACACATGGCCATGAAGGCACAATTAAGAAAGATGACAGTGACTTATCAGTGGCAAAACAGCTGCAAAGCAGCGGCCAAAGCTGCGAAACAGCAGCCGACGTTTCTCGGGTCACACAGCTCGCTCGGACCAATGGTTGTATCTCATCTAAAAAACAAAACAAAATGAACACTATTAAAATGGGCCTACCATACCGGTTTCAAATGCTGCAGTAAAACCACAACATACCTTTTTGGATCGGATACACACACACGGTGGTGAGAGAGTGAGAGACCTACCGGCATTTACCTGCAAGACAGAGAAGACACTTACCGCCACAACCCAACGGGACCAGCGTACACCAAGCAGGGCACATCAGCTCAGCCGCTCTGCAGTACAACATACATGTGCCATAAGAACAAAGAAAGGGATCAACACCTGGCAACGTGGAAACGACTAGCAGCATACGGTCTTACCTGTCGAGAACCAAAACTTCCAGACCGGAAGTGATGCGACAGACAGGAGTGCAAAGAGAAAGCGCCGTGGAGAGCTGCCGCATTAATACTCTGTTTCCTCTGCAGTGAGTGGCTACCATTGGTGCTCAATTAATGACCCAGATACAAAAGCATTCTGCTGCGACAGACGCATACACCTCCACGTCCCTTAACCGGCTGGGAAGATCAGATCACAGATCAGATCACAACTTGGTGCTTCTCACCCCCTGCTATGCGCCTCTAGTGAAGAGGCTGCCTGTGACCACAAAGACAGTGAGGAAATAGTCAGAGGACTGCTATGAGGCACTGCATGGTTGTTTTGAGGTGACTGACTGGAATGTACTCTGTGAGCCACATGGAGCGGACACTGATGGGCTTACTGAGTGCATTACAGACTACATCAATTTCTGTGTGGACGGCATTGTCCCAGCAAGGACTGTGCGTTGTTACCCAAACAACAAGCCTTGGGTAACAAAAGACATCAAAGCCACACTCAACCAGAGGAAGAGGACTTTCAGAGGTGGCAACAGGGAGGAGCTGAGGGACATACGCTATGGACTCCAACTCTCCCCCTCCTCGACCTGCACTGTTTACACCGCTTCATGTTAGGAGACAGCTGAACCTCCCGGCCGGTAAGGCTGCAGGCCCCAGACTGTGTCAGCCCACGGGTTCTCAGAGCCTGTGCTGAACAGCTCTGTGGAGTGCTTTCATCATGTCTTCAACATGAGCCTGAGCCTCCAGAGGGTCCCTGTGATATGGAAGACGTCACATACTCATGAAGACCCTGGAGAGATTCATCCTGGAGCAGCTCAGGCCTATGGTCAGACAGCACCTGGATCCACCTACCAGCCCCGGATTGGAGTTGAGGATGGCAGGATGGCATCATCTACCTGCTGAACCGTGTCTATGCCCACCTGGACAAGCCGGGGAGCACTGTGAGGGTCACGTTTTTTGACTTCTCCAGTGCTTTCAATACCATCAGACCTGCTCTACTGGGTGACAAGCGGATGGCGATGCTGGTGGATCCCCCCCTTGTGTCCTGGATTGTGGACTACCTCACTGGACGACCACAGTATGTGCATTTGCGGCACTGTGTGGCAGATGCAGTGGTCAGCAACACAGGGGCCCCACAAGGGACTTTACACCACGGACTTGATTTCAATTTACTTAAGATGTCCCCTTGAGATGCAGCATCTCGTTTTCGAGGGGGACTTCAGCTACCAGACAGACTCTTGCCATCTTCAGAAGTTTTCTGATGACTGCTGTCGATTGATGTATCAGTAAGAGTGAGGAGGCTGAGTACAGGGTTGTGGTGGACAACTTTGTCACATGGTGTGAGCTGAACCATCTGCAGCTGAACACAACAAAAACCAAAGAGCTGGTGGTGGATCTGAGGGGAAGCAGAACACCAGTGACCCCAGTTTCCATCCTGGGGCACAACGTGGACATCGTTGAACACTACAAATATCTGGGGGTGTTGATCGACAATAAACTGGACTGGACTAAGAACACCGAAGTCTTCTACAAGAAGGGACAGAGCTGCCTCTATTTTTGAGGAGGTTCCGCTCCTTTAACATCTGCCGGACTATGCTGAGGATGTTTTCTGTGGTGTGCTGGGGCAGCAGACTGAGAGTAGCAGATGCCAACAGACTCAACAAGCTTATCAGGAAGGCCAGTGACGTTGTGGGGGTGGAGCTAGACACTTTGACTACAGTGTCAGACAGGAGGATGCTGTCAAAGCTGCGGGCGATACTGCAGTATGGCTCTCACCCTCTCCACAATGCTCTGGTCGAACAGAGGACCATCTTCAGACGAATTGCTTCTAAATGCACCACTGAGCGCCACAGGAAGTCATTCTTACCTGTGGCCATTAAACTGTACAACTCCTCCCTCTGACTATTGGACTCAAAATGGCTATTTATAAAAAACAAAAACAAACTATAACTACTCATTCTCATTTCATCTATAACGCTAACTATTTCACTGTATATTGTAAATATTTCCAGATTTTCTACTTTATTATTGTGTTATTTTCTTGTATATTTTATTTCATTTCATTTTATTGTCTATTTTACTGTTTATTTATATCCTTATCTTTAGCTCTTGTTTCCACTCATGCTGTATTTCTGTCCTACTTTGCACGGAGCATCTGGAACAAAAACAATTTCCCCTCGGGGATTAATTAAGTATTCTGATTCTGATTCTGAAATTGGAAAATTAAGCAAAACACTACTGCCATGCAAAACTTTTCAGCAGTTCCTATCCTTAGTTACAAATCTGTAGGTTGCAAGTTACAAGTTACTGCTTTTATTAAGAAGTGATGCGAATCACCAATCCTTCAGTTCACAGGCTATACATCCACTTATTCATTGAACCAAATTGATGCAGTTTCACAGCCATACAACTTGCTTAATATGTCATAAGAAAGTATTATCATATAACAAACAACTGCCAGTGAGCAGCAGTTCAAGTTTTTCAAGATAGACCACAAGTGTAAGGCCAAGAAACGTGTTCAGAGAGATGGCTGAATCTAGCTTTGGAAAAAACAAAGACACTTTTTTCAATCAAAGGGGAGGCAGAGAAAACATTGTACTTTCCGTCCACAACTCCATACACTAGAAACGAGTACCTCACACTGCTCAACCACATGTGTTGCTCTTAGCTGCTGCACAAACACACGCTGCCCAGCCTATCCCTGTCTGAGCCCATAAGTCACATTTCAGTCCTGACCTAAGGGTGCCACGAGTGATGGCATCAGGAAAGGAGGACTTCCTCTGAGAATAGAGGGAAACAGAGGGGTGGTAGAGAGGCATTAGTTGAGCAGGAAGCATAGTGTGTGGTGTGGTCCTGTTCAATAGTTGTCTCTTGTAGTGGCCATGTGCATGTGCTGCTTGATCTCAAAGGGGACCTGAGGGAGAAGAGAGACAAACCCAAGGGAAGATGGAGAAGAACAGGAGAAAAGGCTAATTTATGTTGTGGTATGCTAAAAAGTTGCCGCAAAGGACTCATTGCATTCCCCTTATGGTTGTGTTCATTGGTCAGAGTTCAGAGGGGACACAGTTGAGCAGAAATTTGGGTTTTGGGGAGGAAATGTGAGGTAGGAGAGGTTGGAGACAAAACAACCTCTCCATAAATGAATGGCCCAGGAGGGCCAACTCCTCAGGTCATGACTCTGCTGTCCAATTACATCAGAAGAATAAAATAATCTTGTAAACATCTTGGTCAGAGAAGACAGATGGTTTGAAAGAGGAGTAAAAGAATCCATCTATGTCAAACTGGAACGACAGTCTTTGAACAGAGATGGCCTACAATATTACTTAACACCCACCTACAATGCAGTACTGAGTTCCCCCCCTAGACAGCTTTACAACCATTCACATCTGGGCTCAGCTAGCCCAAGCGTCCCACATGAGGGCCAGTTGTGTCAATAGCTGATTTTATACTGGGCAGCAAGCCATCAATTTGGCTGTCCTTTTTGCAGCTAGGTCCACGGATTTAGCCAGAAAGTCTGTTTTGGTCTGCCAATATGACGCCTCGGAGGGTACACATTTTTCCACCTCCGTTGCTATGAAAATGTAAATCCATACATGGTTACGCCTACCCCACTGGCGGCTTTTTGGAAAAGAGAAAAAAAGACAACACAACAAAAAAATATTGTGCGATGAGGTTTGATGTGTGTTATACATAGAGTGAAATATTTCAAGCCTTTTTCACTTGCAATTTTGATGATTACGGCTTACAGATAATGAAAAGACCTATATGTGTAAATAATCAATATAAATATATGAGTTTCGCTTTCTGAAATGAGTGACAAAAATATTGATTTTTTTTTCATGATAGTCTAATTTTCTGAGATGTACCTGTATGTTGCACTGACTTGTTTGGTGAAAAATGAAAAAATAAACGTTTCAACAGCATGTGTGTGTATCTGCAAATATTTGTTATCAGATTTCTGCGGAGATTGCTTGTCTTAGAGCAGGCATGTCCAAATTATTTCACAAAGGGCTGGTGTGGCTGCAGGTTTTTGTTCCAACCAGTCAAGAGCACACAGTTTGACCAATCAACTCTCTGAAGACTGAGATCAGTTGATTAAATGAGTCAGGTCAGGTGTGCTGCTGCCTGGTTGAAAAGAAAACCTGCAGCCACACTGGCCCTTTGTGGAATAGTTTGGACATGCCTGGCTTAGAGCTTGTCACAAAAAAAAAAAGTAAAGAGATTATACTTTGTAAAGAAGAGTGATTTAAAATGAGGAGGAGAGTTAAAGGAGGATAAGAGTGCAGAAGAGTACTAGATAAGAAGAGAGTGGGGGAAGCCAAGCCTCTCTGTTTTGTCATCCGTCTGGCAGGCGGAGCTAGAGGGGCGGGCCGACAGCGTAACTTCCTCTGACCATACTAGAAGTTTAAACCCACAGGATTCAATTAAACTTATACTATAGTTTTTAATGTTTCGAGATCATGTTTTACCTTTCCCAGAATTTTACCATGGCTTAATAAACAAAAATTATCAAACAGCAGATTGCTTAAAAGTCTGTTCCATTCATAATAGGACTCGCCAAAAGGGAGAGGCTGTGGTTCCTCCCCAAACATCAAACTCATTAAACAATAAAACTTGATCTTAGTGTTACTCGATAAGAATACAAACTTTTACTATAGTTCAACAACTCCTTTTTTAGCAAACATCATCGGTCCCACAACCTGAAGCGCCAACTAACAACATCCAGTTCATCACAATAAAAGTTCCCAATTACTTCCAATACACAATAAAATGATCTTTTCCATACAGGCTGATATTTGGCTAACTGAATATATTAGAACAGTGCAACAGTATACTGTAAGCTAACAAACTCACTCTCTTTAACAATTAAACGATTAAAGCATTTTACTCCTAGTACTCAACTGGAGCCCCGTTACCTTATTTTTTAAACATACATACACATTCTTGTTTAACACAAATACATCATAACAATGATGACATAAATCACGACATACCACTCAAAAAAAATGTGACCATATGTGTTTGTATGTTTAACCAAGTTCCCATTGTCCATCATTAACTGCCGTAAGGAGCTGTAGAGCCGAAGCCCCCTTCTTCGCGAGGCAGTCCGCAACTTGTTCTTTTGTGCTGTACCAAAGGACTTTCTCAACCCTTTGGATTTGAATAAGTTCTTTGATGCTGCTTATCTTCAGACACAGTCTTTTTTCAGTAACTGACTTTGTAGACTGCAGTGCGTCTACCAGGTTCTGGCCTGCTCTGTCTTGCAACCCAAATAATTTGGCCAATCTTGGATCTGAGCTGATCCTTTTCTTTCTCACTGAGGGATGAGTCTTGTTCCACAGCTCGTGAATGATCCATATGTATGGGCTGCAAATGCTGAATGTAGTTGTCCTGGTGTCCCTTAGCAAAAACTAGTATACTTGAAGTTCACTTTATTAAGTACTAGTGCAGTGCCCGTAGGAAATATGTGTTCCTATAGAAAAGTGAGAGGTTAAGAAGCATTTTCACTGATGGCCAAATGAGGCTGTTTGAAGGTGGAACGTTGGGGATATTTAGGTTTGTTATGAAATCCGATATTCCAGGGAATAATTGTTCGTTTTTGACTATTTTTGATTTTGCCATTATATTTCACCTTAAAAACTGTTTACTTGGTGTGATTATTTTCAGCACAACCTCACATGTGTCACTGTACAGTTATTTTTTCATTTTGACATTTTGTATTAACACATTGGACCTAAAATCACAAAAAAACATACAATCTGAGTGGAAAAAGTTATTTTTTACTATGAAAACCACAAATATGTTTAACAAACCATTTTTTATTACTTATAATGCAAATATAAAATTGTTGTTTGCTGAATATGTGCATACATTTTAAAAATGTACAAAGTTCTGTTTAACTATTTACATTTAAATGCAGGCAATGCTCAGGTCTGCCTGAGCTCCTTCCAGCTGAATGAAGAGCTGCACTGCCTGCTCCTCATTCAGCTTCTTCTGTTTTGACTCATCAAACAAAAAACCGACTCCACTACACACTAAACACACGACACCAAACACTACATAACACACTACTATACACTCCAAGCACGCTAAATGTCAATATCGCT
>CAEMYA010000087.1:572209-595284 GCA_903131615.1 Diplodus sargus
ATGTAATTTAGCGCGAAAAACGTAACTTCGTCACTTTCCAGGATGTTTGGTGGGTCAGGATCTCATTCACAACACATTATAACAGCATCCATATGATTATAAACTGTCCGCGGGTTTGGATTAACATGGGGAACACCTGGGGAGACACCCACATCATTATCATGACGTGTACCGTCACGCCTCTTTCGGAGCCGCAGCGCCGGCTTTCTGTGTGAATCACACACGTGAAGGCGGAGAGGCTTCGCTCTGTGTGAATCAACATCGGCGGAGAATTGCCGAACCACCGCTCCAGAGATAATGTGGAGAGGCTGTGTAAAAAGGGCTATTGATGCAAAAGTAAGATCTGTGCATGCTGTAAGAGCTAACTGTCAGTCTTTCGTGTCCAAACATGAAGTATCCAACAGTTTAAAAGCCAAAACAGCATCAGGAAGTTCCATCTTGTATTTGTACGTTGTTCAAAGTCTATGATGTAGTCCACCTGCCGTCTAGCCTGGTCGAAGCTTGAATAAGTGTCATATGCTCAGCCTTTTTCTTCTTTAAGAAACAAATTGTCAAGTTTGGCTAGTAAAGTGTTCATACTGGTATCTTTATTCAAGCCATCTTCCATCCCCGTTTCTCTCACTCTCCCAGACAGCGCCAAAACGACGGCAAGCGCTTGCATGTCTTTGTCGAGCTCTGTGACTCTGGTCCAAATAGCAACTTCATTCTTTCAGCTTTTCCTCAACAAAGCCTGGAGGCACTCTGTAGTTGCTAACCATCCTCTGCTACCACTAGCCTCTGCGAGTAGACTCATAACAGGCTATTGTAAGGCTCATGGCTCATAACAGGCTGTAACATGGACATGTACGTTATGAACAGAAAAAACAAAATGCTGGAATACGTTTATGTCTGCAAAAGTTTCCGTCTCTGCCAGTGAGGGAGTCAGCGCACGCTCGACGGATTGACTAGTTTGGACTACGGGAAGACGGGATGTAAACAAACAGGTAAGTAGCTGCTTGCACAAACACACTATTTTAACCACTTTTTTATTCATTTTGAGCCATACATGCTACAATGTTGTGTTGTAAGGTGTCTGCTGATGTTGCATAGCTTTTGGGGTGATATTTGGAGCATGTTAAAATGCTTAAAACACAGTGTAAAGACGTGACCCCGTGCTGTTAGCTGTCAATGCTAACTCGCCGTTCAAGGAGCCCTGTAAGGGGTGGACCAAAAGTGTTCGCGTTTTCGGTACTGGCAAGTCAAGGGTAGCTTGAGCAATAAAGCTGCATGTTGAAATTGACCGAAGCTCTCCTTTAATGCAATAAACAAAATAATCCAAACCATTAGCAAACAATACTAAGTGCGACCTGAATTAAATAAAACAATCTCTGATATTTAAATTAGTAAAGGAAAATAATGAACTCGGCTTGAGTCAGACTGGATCTCGTGTGGGCACCGATAATGGCGTGAAGCCGTCACACTAGACCTGAAGCTGTGGCCACATGCAGTGACCTGAGACAGTATGGAGCTTCTCAGTCCACCCGGAGCTGAGCCAGGACAGCAGTAAACCTTGTCGTGGTGGCCGATGACCGGAACACACCAGGACGCCAACTGGATAAGTGCAGAAGTAGGAGAGTGGGTGCCGCTGCACCACTGCACAGAAAATGAGAAAGTGTCACAACTAGCGCAATAGATGGAAAACTGCAGCAGCAGACAAATACGATCCGAACCGCTCGCTCCCTCCGGCTCACCGTCGCTCCCAGTACTGCAACGGAACGGGAGCATATGCACCAGAGCATAATGTCCGGGAGATGACCCACCCGGCCACACAGAGCAAACATCACCTCTCCTTGCCAGGTTAAGAGGTGATGGGGCTGCCAGGCACTTCTCCTGAAAAACAGTCAGCTTGAGGGAGAAAGGAGTAATCAATTTAGAACAGGCTTTCTTTGAAATCCGGAGAGGACATGTTCCTACACCAGCCTAGTTTGCAAAATTGTGTTATAGCAATTGGAAAAACTGTAATGAAGAAAATGTTAAATCAATAGACAGAGTATACTGGGGTTGAGAGGAAGTGACACAACACTGTTTGGTTGAACACCCAGGCTCTGTCAGAGGGTGATGATTCTGTCATGATTATAATAGAAATAAATATTAACTTGCCATGATCACAGTAAAAGAATGTGTCATGTTTCGCCGTGATTGAAATGGACATATTGAACATATTGTTTAGAAACTTACTGAAGGAAATGTTAAATCAGTAGAGAAACTGGGATGAGCTGAGGCCAAGAGGAAAGTGTTGGGAGACTGTTTGGTTGACATGGGGACAAGAGGAAGTGCCACACCTCAGTCACTGTCACAGGACAGTCAGATCGTTACACAATTGTACACCGTCGTCAACGGACCATTAGCCCCCGCCCAAAGTAAGAGTATAAAAACCGAGAAGCACGGACTAAAGAGTGTTCTTCTACTCACTCCATCCTTGAAGAAACACATGAGACGGAGTATGTGAGCAGCCTAAACATCGCAGAAATGACAGCAGAAATAAACCAAGGAAGTAAGAGCACAATGGATTAACCATTTTTGCCAACATGCTGTGGATTACCATTAGGATATTGTGGTACTTTTGTTTACTCTGCTGGCATGAAGTTTGGACTTTAGGGAAATTGAGAGATCTCGGGCGGTGTTGTGATTTCCCTCAAGGACTAGCTCTTTTAGATCAATTTGTTATTTACAGTATTGTGATTTTATTTGATAATGATTGATAGTAATTGTAATACGTATTGAGCTGTATGCTATGCCCTTGCTAAAGTCTATGCAATAAAACCAACATAATATAGTTAAAGTTAAAGTTGCGGACATTGATTTTATGTCTCTTTGATGGAAGTAAAAAGTTAGGTGTTAAGTGTGCAAAATATCTTGAAGGTTCACTCTAGCCTACCAAATTTAAACAGTTCCTCAGGGTTCACCAAAAGCCCCTAAAATCCAACCTAGCACCATACCAAGAGCACAGATCATTTAGAGGAGAGTTGCCATTAACGAGTGTGGCTAGTGGCCATATCTGACTCAAGGGCTATCCATGTCAGGTGGCAACTAGAGGAAGCAGGGTAGACGTTCAGACCCAGACTCTTCTCACTACCAGCTTAAGAAAACCCTATTTAAATTCCCACTTTTTAAGCAACCTCTTGTAGATATAGGGATCTAACCCTTTATAACTGAGAGCTGGTCCAGAGGCACTGGACAGGGGTAAACTTGGAATCTTACAGCACACAGAGGTTATTGTTTGCTCTATCAGACACTGAGCACATATTACAACATTTCATGACACTGGTTATTTGTCTTTCCCTGACAGAAATGAAACCATGATATTGCTTCAGACGAATAATGAAGACAGATTCTTGACAACCATTTGGCTAACACCCTTTTAATGTCAAGTGAATCTGAAGTCCTGAAACAAAAGATCTTCATCAAAGGCTAAAGCCTGATGGTTTTGACAAGCTCCCGGCCAAAGTCTAAATATCTTCTTCGTGCCTGCTCTGTTCTGGTCCTTTACCCAGACAGCTGCTCGCCTTTTTTAAGTCCACCAATTTCTCATGATCACCTGCATTCTGCAGCTTGCCTTTTTAAAAAATCCATTTCACAGGAGAGTGGGGGTTTATATACGTTGAGACGTTAGACAGACAGGTGAGATGAAACTATGTGGAGGGAGTGACAGAGTGTAGTAAGTGAGTAAGAGCTGCAGGTAAGAGTTAGAAGAAGTGGCAGCAGAAGATGCTGAAGAGTTGGGGGATAAAGGGGGAGGAAGAGAGGGGAGGTAGTGGGGTTAAGGAGGGCTGTGCATGTGCTTGGTGTCATCTGACTTTCAGGCTGGCTTGCTGATCTCCTCTGATGTACAGTACATGACATGGGCCTGGAAGCCCAGCCCGTAATCAAGGCAACAGCGGCCCCAGTGCCCCCTGCCCTTCCCCCTTTCCCTTGACTTGAAGGAGGCAACAAACCAGCAGCTGTGTTCGCCTCCTCTCCTCCAGTCAGGTGGAATGAAGGGATTGGAGAGAACTGGAAGTGGAACAGAAGGGTATCTGAGTAAAGCCGGAGATATTTGCATGCCTCCCAACGCTTCAGAGCCTCCAATTAGCATTGGAGGCCCTGCTGCCGGCTGCAGGACCTAACTGTGGCTGGGCCAGTGGTGGCATTCCTGGGCCTGAGGAGGATTAACACACCCTTACTCTGGATGGGGATGTGCCAGCACCATGACCTGATCATGACCCTGTACCCAATACCCATAAGGTCAACTTTTCTCTGTAACAGCCAAGTGAAGGCTACAGCTCTCAATGTGTTAATATGTCACCTTCAGATCAATTTGTAACAACTAATAAAACTAAAACTAAAATCAGCTAAACTCAATTGTACTCATTTTTGATTCATTTAATAAAAATAGGTTGTCCTGTTTTTTCTACTTAATTTGTGACAAAAATAAAATCATTTATCAAACCTGATTTCTGACATTATCTATGGCCAGAAAACAAACAGACATCAATATGACAGAGAAAAATTAGTATTCATTTGAATGGCTATCTTGGCCACTTACAGATGAATATCCTATACTCACCTATCAGTAGATTACATTTGTAGTCACAACATTTAGCTAAAGTCATAAACGAATCCTTTTTCTCTTTTTTTTGCACTAATTGGTCAATTTCACATACACATGTCTGCTACAATTACACTGTTAACAGTGTAAAACATCATTTATATACTATGTATATGAGAGTTCTATTTTATAGTTCTATTTTGTATTTCTTACTTATTTTTTTATTACATTGTTTATTCTTTTAATATTATTACTGTTTATTACAATACCCTGTCCTTTGGTTGCTGTGATGAAGAAATTTCCCTGTTTGCGGGACAAATACAGGAAATTCTCATTCTGATTCTGATTCTGAAGACACTAAAAGGCTTGATAAAGTAGCAAATTTGGATGACAAGTCTGTGTGTTACTACTACTAGTGCAGTGCTGTTCAAACATGCTGTTCCGCACAGATGATCAGGTAATGTGAAGGGTTCATAGATCCTGTCTTAAGCCTCCTGAACTGCTCACTGACTTATTGGGGCCGCCCAGATAATACTAAACATGTTAGATTTTTATGATAAAAATGTACAAATTTACTACACTGGTACTGTTGGCGCCGGACCACAACAAACAACGAGAGGGGCATCCTTGACCAGTTTTTTCTCACTGCTACATGTTACCACAGCAAGTTGTTGCACCATGCTAATCTCTATTTTGTTTACATTGGCTTTCCCATGAGGTCAGGTGAGAAGATGACATCTTCAGTTAACAGTGTCAGGAAAAACCTTGCTGCTGCACGTAGTGGTGTTTGCTGTTAGCCTTAAGTGAAACAGGCCTTTATATATTTTACTGAATAGTCACAAAACATCAGATGCTTTCTTCCAGAGTTTACTAACTTAGATTTGAACGTCTAAGCAGAATTTTGCCTGTACAAATCAGCAGCATGTCAAAATGTGTATACATAGGGCTTGCATTTAAAATAGCAAACATCTCCCTTACCTGGTCATTTCCATTTGAAGTGATGGTCTCTGTCTGCCTCTGTTCTCTGCAGGATTGTATCCAAATATATGTATTAATCATCAATAAATCTGCAATGTATAGTTAAAATAAGCCATATGTACTTAAACTTAAGTTTAATACTCAACCTCATACTTGATTTGTTACGCCACCACTGGCTGCGCCCCATTGTCTTTCAGACAAACTGATAAACTGCAATAAGCACCTGGTTGAGTGCACAGTTTCATCAGCCTGACTATCCTGTCATCACATATTCTGATGTCCCTTTGTAAAGTGTCCTTGAGTGTCCTGAAAGGCGCTTCGTAAATAAAATGTATTATTATTATTATTATTATTATTATTATTACATATACAGGACAAAGGATATTACAAACCAGCAGTGCAAAGATGATGTTTGAAACAAAATGTTACAATACTTTAATAAACATTATAGGAGTTTGGTATATCATTGGCTGTCCATGCTTACTATTTTTAAAACTGTTTGTAGTAAAGTGAAGCAGTTTGTAACTAACCAGCTGTTAAATGTACCGTCAGTCAGATATTTCTTGTCAGTCAGATCATACTTGCTGCCACAGAATTGTGAGTAATGTTTCCAACAGTAAACCATGCTAACATGACGTTAGCTAATAACTCAGGTGACGTTAGCTAGCATAACCAAATCAAATCAAATCAATTTTATTTATATAGCCCAAAATCACAATCGCATTGCCTCATTGGGCTTTACAATCTGTACAGTGAACAACATCCTCTGTCCTTAGACCCTTGGTTCGAGTGAGGAAAAACTTCATATGTTGATGGAAAAAAAAAACTTTTAACAGGGTAAAAAAAACAACAACAATGGAAGAAACCTCAGGAAGAGCCACAGAGGAGGGATCCCTCTTCCAGGACGGACAGACATGCAATAGATATCACGTGTACAGAAAAGAGCAACAAATCACAGTTTACAAGTTACATGAACAGAAAGTCTGATACAAGTTATATGTCGAGTGAACTGATCTAGGAGACGACTGAGCTGGATGAGGCATCACCAAGTGGTGCCCGAGCCACATGACCTCCTGTCCACCATGGTGACCTGGAAGAGGGCAGGCCACACAAGATAATTAGAAATAGAAAGAGAGAGGCATCAAGATTTACAGAGATATAGATATGAGGAGATGGTGAAACAGAGGAGAGCAAACTTCAGCTATTAGCTTGCACACTTTTAATGAACGACAGCTCATTAAAAGAAAAAAAAACTTCTGTGTGAGAAATTTGATGACTTTTAGATTTCAAAGCCTGATTTCAATGCAAAAAGATTCAGTGCACCCAATGAGCCTCACTGCCACCACCCACCCTTTTTTCACACAAAAACAAAAAATATGTCTATTGAAAAATAACTTTATCATTTTAACATAGGTTCTACTAACTCCAAAATCTGTTACTGCTTTGCTTGCCACTATTCACTATATGTCAATTTATTGTTATTGTTTTCTCACCTGGATCTTCCTGCATGCTCTCCCTTTCTCCTTCTCCATCTCCATCTTTCTCTCTTTCCCTTGGCACTGACAATCATACACAAATATATTGTTGGCAGGAGAGTTGAGGTCAGTTTGTCATGTCACAAAAATGTTATGGAAACATTTACAGATTTTAGCACGTCATCCGACAACAGTTCACGGTCCGTTAGTGATAAAACACGACACTGACGACACACACAGTCCACTGTTAGCTGCTCGACGCCATTAAATCTCCGCTCCTTCTTCCTCGTCACTCACGCGCCAGTCAACCCGGAAGTGTAAAAACTCTTAAAGGTCATGAACTCTCACACGTAATAACAATTACTTTTCAACTTCTTTTAAAACATTCAGAACCCATGAAATTATAGAAATACTTATACATTTTAATATCTTAGTAATCTCAAAATATTTCATGCAAATTTTAACTTCTTAAAAACTGGCGTTTTATCTTTAACTTGTTCCCAGGAGAGTGAGAGAGAAAAAAAGAATAAATAATCTTTTTACATAACATTGGCCATTGCTAATGACATACACAGTAATTAATCCAGCATACTTTAATTAAATAAAGCAATTCAAGCTAAAATGTAAGGGTCTATAATTAGGCTATACTGAGCCTCATCTATTTATACCAGAGATTTTCTTAAAATGAAGTTAACACCTTTTAGAAAAAGGTCACCTGGGGTAAAACTCCCCCTGCTACCCTGATTTGCATTTGTACAGCTCACAGCATTTTCATTTACATGTTAAAGCCTCCCCTAGAATCAGGGGGAGGGGGGTCATGGGGGGACAACTGCCAAGCAAGGCCCACGTCAATTTCCGACAATTCACGGCAGTTTTCGGTGTTGCCTGCAAATTGCCGCAAACCTGAAATTCCACGTCAATCTACAGTGCTGCATACTGACAAAAATCCCACTTTTCATGCAGTGCATATTACACTGTTTTTCATAAATTTCACACAGCTGTCAGAGGTCCAACAACACTGTATTTGATATGCATTGCCCCAAACCCATCTGTGGTCCTGAACTTCAATTGTCTAAAAGTCGCTCAAGTGAGCTCTGCTGAGGTCTTCAGAGAGCAGAGGTGGCAAGTAATGAAGTAAAAATACTTCATTACTGTATATAAGTAGATTTTTCAGGTATCCACACTTTACTTGAGTATTGATTTTCTGACGATTTTTTACTTTTACTCCCTACATTTAAAAACTATTTTTTGTATTTTCTACTCCATACATTGTCCTTACTTTTTTTAACCTCTGCAGATGACGACACAACGTTTAAGAATTAAAGCGAAACTCTCGCCAAAAAGCAACTGAGGCTTTATTTGGGATTGAATATGAGTCAAATCTTCGTGTAAAAGCATAATTACGACGAAAGAGGCACTTTTAAGATTTACCGTAGTCTCGGTTTTGTACACGTTAATTTTGAACGGGAGAGTTAGGGGCATGACATGCTAGCATCAAAATCGCTATTTTCAGAGCACTAAGAAGGCTCGACACAACATGAAACAACATGAAACGTAGCATCATCAGGGTCTCTACTCATGAACACGAGCATGGAGAAGATTGTTTGTGTACACATAGTTTATGAAAAAGAAGGTTTTTCAACCGCGGAGACAAGTGCCGTGAGTTACAGCTTATGTTGAGAGAAAACTTGCAGAAGCGACATGGAGGAAGAAAGTGAACCGGGGAACGACGACGCATCATATTAGGAGAGGCAAGACATTCCCCATCCATATTTATTTAAGAAAACTGTGTGAGGTTGTCGGCTCCAAGAATGATTCATGGCGAATGAGTTGTGTCCTGTGCCAACCTAAAAACCACGAGCTTCTGACGTTCAAGAACTCTCCGTCAAATCTGAATAAACACATACAGGTAAGGTGTATTTTCAGTTGTTACCATTAGCTCATTTAGCATTTCTTGTAGGCCAGTTTACAACGTTAGCAATGCTATGGGAACTCATTGTTTTGTTAGTATAGAGCTAACACTAGCTAGCGCTCGGTTAAAAAAAGACAACCCAATAGTCCTCAATTAATTGCCGTTTGCCACTGTTGTGAGACGTTACTCCTCAGGGCTCTCTGCCAGAAAGCCCCTCTTGGGTAGGCCCATCCAAGCGGCATAAACTGTGGGAAACCTAGCTAGAGTCCTACCTGGCCTGCCCGGGTGATACCATGGATGTCCCGAAATCTTTCCCAGCAGTCTGCAACTTGAAGCACTGAAGCTCTACCTCTACCTGCCTCAGCTGCCTGCCGGCTTTTTAGCACTGCAGGACTGATTTTCAGACCCAAAAGGGTATGCCTTGATTCAAAGAACTTTGAGAACCAGCTTCTGCTGAGGCTGAATAAAAGATTTTGGGATTCCTGTAGAGATGAGTGAATATCTCACAAAGAAAAACAACTTGATAAAACTAGTTTCCATGTTGATCATAATGTTTTAAGTTATGTTGCTGAAATAGAAAACTGATTTGCACATTGGCGTAAAGTAAGCCTGTCAAAACTTGGCTAGTTTTTTATATAAAGTGTTAAAAGATACAAATTCTGTTAAAAGTAATATGTTAAGTATAGTATTGAGAGTACCAACGCTGTGATAAAGCTGAATTATTGAGGTGTTCATGCAGGACCTCTGGTCAATTCCATCTTGATTATTATGTATGAAATTTAACTTGCAGCAAACAGACTGTGTCCAGTTATTAGCTTTTTTCTCTGTACCAGAGCTGTGCAGGTTGTTAATAAAAGAAAAAAACTATCCTATTTTGAGGCAAAGGAGGTTTGTGTATCATTGACAGCAAAAATTAATTTTTACTTTTTACTTTTGTACTTAAGTACATTTCAGAGCTTGTACTTTCTTACTTGGGGCGACTGTGGCTCAGGTGGCAGAGCGGGTCGGCCTATGTTTGGCAGGTCGGCTCCGAACATATTGCCTATACAATACATATGTTTAAAGGCTGTTTTCTCAAAATGAGTTTTTTCTCATACTCTGAGCCAAAAATCTCCACTTCAGTAGCACTTATATACACCAAACTTTCCAGTTTTATTCCTATCTATATTCTGAAGGTTTAACAGAGGGGTTTGTTCATAGATCATTCATAGCCTGATTTATATATCATTTTATTACTAAAAACAGGGCGAAACATTTTTTTTTTATGGCTGTTGACAGTTTTTTTCTGATTTATAGAGTGATAAAAAGAGATATCCAAAATTCACTCTGTAAAAACCTCTGGCTATAATATGTCAACAAAATGAAACAGTGTTTAGATTTTTGTTCTGGAAATGCAAATTGGCACATATTTAATTAGATAGTGCCTCATTTGCATATTTAAACATACAATTTCAGAAAACTCATTATACAAAAAATAATTGTCTTAATGTAAGTAATCAACTGGGGAAGTTTCATGGTGATATATATTAGCTAAAAAAAGGGAGGACCAGCTTATATGTGTGGAGACCAGAGAAAACGTGTTTTTCATAGTATAGGACCCTTAAAGAACGGTCATAAATGCATTGGTCACTGGCAGGCCACACACACACAAAAAAACAGAGAGAGAGAGTAATGCTAGGAGTTATCTTTTCACACATCTCATACCTGTGTGTTATACATAGCCTATATATAGACCTGCTGTGTGTGTGTGTGTGTGTGTGGTATATACCACTGCATACTATACTATATGCCTGCATGAATGTGACGTGATTAATATTGTTTCAAAGCCTGGTTCAGGTTAAATCCTTAAATCCTCTGTAAAACATGACTTCATACAGGAAAAGAAAAACATTTCACTTTCTTTTATTGTCTAGTTTGATTTTAAATAACAAATCATTTTAAAAGCCACAGCGAGTGTTTTTACACATACTGGTGGTATACAGTGATATGTCGTTTTGTTTTTCAGCTCGTACACACGTTTGTTTTCACTCTGGTCAAACGCTGCACCACTGGCAGGGCTTCACGTTTCCATGACGACTGACCAGAAAAGACACACGTGACGTCATGTTTACATGACTTCCAATTGTTAAAATGAGTCTCAATGTAACGATAAACTTTAACAACAGAGACACATGTATGCTCAATGCAGTTTATTTGTCGCACTGCTGTTTTTGTTTAATAGTGACCGCTCCACTCAGAATTGGAACAACTCTAGGTAAAAGGAAAGAAGTGTGAGACACAGCTTTGGAGCAACTTACTTACCGGTAGCACGACACACTCTGCGTGTGTCCCGCTATATGACGGTTGGACTGCTGAGCAGTGCAGGTACAAAGGAGAAGTAGCGGGTGAGAAGAGGATGATACCATTTGTTAAGCGGGGGTGTTTTCATTTTCATCCTTAACATATACATTTTAAACCACACACTACGGAGTATATTTTGGACATTATTTAACCTTGTCAAAGACGAACAAAAATGTTAAAATAACATTTCTTACTCCAAGTTTTAGGGATGCTGAGCAACTTTTTAAGGGTGCTGAAGCGCCCCTAAAAAGGGGCTAGCCTCGCCCAATTCCATAAGAGGACCACTTCTATTTTGTGTTGTTGTCAGTGTGTCTCATTCTTTATCCACAGCCTGTTGTATGTGTGTGAGGTAAACCATTCTCTGTATGGAGCTGTCATGCAAGAATACATTCAAGTAAGACAAAGAAGCCATTTGAATTGTCACATCAGCCTCTGTCCAGGGCAAGACCCTGTAGGAAAGCAATCAGCAGCCAGCAGACTCAAGTACAAGTGGAAGGGACTCAAGTTATCAGAACCACTGCTTAGGGAGTAAAAACAGAGAAGAAGTGTCTACAGCTGAATGATCAATACTGTCACTGTCAGATGGAACAGCTTGAAGATCTAAGAGCACCTTAAATAAAGGACACTTCTAAATGTGTCTGTAAATTATAAAGACAGCATGTTTTGTGCAGTTTTCTGTGTAAGCATTAGGGGTGGCGATACTGCAAATTTTGGTTTCAATCTGATACCAAGTAATTACAGTGCCAGTATTGCCGATACTGATACCGATACTGATACATTTTACTTGAAAATTCCTGATCATTGAATGATTTTGTACTTTTGCCTTTAATTAGTTGATCATGATTATGATTATGATAAAACACAGGACAAAGATTTTAGCCAATGAAGAAAATGATATTTAACATAATTAAATCTATAATATATCTGCATGTAGCCTAAATAGGAATACTAATGTTTCTTCGGCAGATACACAAAAGGGTTATTATATTCTACTATATTCATACTTCAGGTTTGAGGTAGGCTATATATCTAAATATAAGTATATATTTTTAAGTTCCAGTAAAACAATTAAGATTTATTTCAACTGTCTGAATATATGATAATAGTTTAATCACTCTGCTAAAATTACATCTCTGACCACCAATTATACTTTGAAAAACAACATTAATTAATGCTGGAAATAACTTTCGATACAAATACTCACTTTAATATCGATACTATTGATATTTGGATCGATCCGCCCACCCCTAGTAAGCATTAACAAGTGCCATCTATTAACACATGCACTGTGTGCCTCTGTTAAGTATGTGAAGTACTGTATTTCCTAAAGACAACAGACAGCTTTAATAATGCTGATACTGACACATGAAGGACATCCCTGTGTTACACTTTATGTTTTATGGATAAACAAGGTGAGGACCCAAATGCAGACAGCACACAGGAGGCAGGACTGGGGGAAACAAAAGGTGAGCTTTGATTAAATAAAGCTGAATGATACTAAAATGATAAATACAGATAAACCAAAATGAGTGCTGGAGACATAAAAACGAATTAGCATCAAAAAGGTTGAAACAAAGTGCAAACGAATGCGAGGAGCAAAAAACGGAAACATACCATGCAGAGACACAAGGAGACACTATCCCCATTCAAACTGCCGTTTGGATCGAGGGTCCGGTGCCAATTCTCCTTCTCTGTGTGAATCTCTCGAGGTGATGAGGGGTAAAATTTCGCTCCGGTGCTGATACGCCTCCGGAGGTATTATCAGGTGCGCATTATTGGTGAACCAAACCAGTGTGAATGGATAAGCCAGCTGCACGTATCGAGGGCGTGTCGGTCGGCGGTCTGATAACTGCACAGGTCCTTCACTCAACTAAATACAGAGAAATGTCCCACAAAGCAACGTTGACAAAAATAACATAGTAACTGTAGCTGTCTTTGGCAACTTATAAGAGGAAAAAAAACACTGCAGTTATACGTGGAGAAGTGTCTGTCCTCCCGCCTGTCCTCTGCCTGTCCTACCGACTTTTTGTCACATTTCTGCCCGAAAAACAGCGTCTGTCACCGACAAAAAACTTGGTCGAACTTTATTTTACAGTACATTAATAAGACATAACAGGCCCTACTTTGTATCAAATTAGACAAAAACAATACACCAATTAGACGTAACAAGCCATACTTTGTATCAAATTAGAGAACTAGAAATAGCCTACCCAAATTATGCTGTAATCAGAAACCACATATAAAGTCTTACTACTTAAAATATTGGCTACTATACACTATTATGCCAAATTATACTGTAATTACAAACCAAATCAGAGCTCCTAATACACTATCTCACTTGCAAATAGAACAAAAGACAGTCTTGTATGAGTACAGGCTCTCCATGCTGCTATCTTGACTGTTCTATAGTGATGTGTCGGTCGCGAACAAATCAAAACTCTTTAACGCAAACAAACTGACCTGACCTGATTCTTTGGCTGTGTCCCAATTCAGGGTCTGCACAATTTGGAATGCGCATTTGAAGTGCAATTATGTCACAACGCCGTGAGAAGGGTGTCCCAATTCAAAGGGACCTCCAAATGCACCCCATAAATGCGGCCTACATTTTCGAAACGCACTGTTATCCATTTGTCTTGCATACGTGAGAAGTGAACTAATGTTACAGAACCTGTGGAGCAGAAAGAACTTTTTGTGAGGAGCTATAGAGGTGACGTGTTAGCATGTTGGACGTAGCACAGTAACGTTGAGTTTTTAAAAAAAACATTACCTGTTTAAAAGGCAAAAACGTTTGATGTTGAAAGCATTTAGTTTGACTGAAATATAACAGTATGTGTTTTTTAGCTAGCAGAAAAGATTGTTTGGTTATAACTAGCAGATTTTTTGGAGTGCCAAAATTTTGTTGACAGTTTTTCATCAGACACATCTGGAGATTCTATGTGCAAAGTTTCAGTCAGATGGCGCTTAAAGTGTAGGAGGAGTTTGAAAAAGTAGGTTTTGCATATGTGGCGATTTAGCAAACGTAATGTGCAGCAGAAGTGGGCGTGTCCTATGTCAGAAAACCCAGCTCTATTCAGGGAACATATGGATATAAGGTTTGCAAATGTGTTATTTAAAATGTCGATGTTACAGGCAAAAACGCGATTGCATCCATTACAGCGCCACCTAGTGGAGTACAATTGTGTCCTATTCTTTATGTACCATATACATTTCAAAGCTCTCAGCATAATTGTTTGGCTAAAATTAATGTTTCTTTTTTATCTTGTAATAAGCCATGCCCACATTGAGCAGTCATGACCATCTTCTAGATATGGCCTCAGGATTGACCCTACATCATACTGACCAAATTTCGTAAAAATCGGTGTAGCCCTTCAAGAGATATTAACTTCCCATATTTTTAGCGCCCCCTACTGGTCAAAGTTCGCCAAATTTGGCTAATCCCTTCCCAGTGTCATGGCAACCAAGGTTCTGAAATTTGGTGTTAATAGCATTTAGTTTGACCGAGATATCAAACAGTTTAGATTTTTATAGCTAGCTACAGAAATTTGTTTGTTAATAATTTGCGCATTTTTTGACCGAGCAAAATTCTTTTGATAACTTTCGATCAGGTACAGCTGAAGAGTGTATGTGCCAAGTTTCACGCAGATCTGACAAAATCCCAAGGAGTAGTTCGAAAAAGTAGGTTTTCCAGTTTTTGCGATTTTGCGAAAAAAACTTTCTAACCGGAAATGGGCGTGGCCAATTACAAAGTGATTCAACTCCATTCCATGTACGACATATGGTGTGGGAGTTATAGGCAAAAACCTATTTTCCTCTGTTATAGCACCCCCTGCAAGCGGATATATGTAGTTTTTTGTGTGTGAGATATTCGCAGGAGTCTGGACCAACCCTCCAAATTGCACCGCCCTCCCTTCCACGGTTTAGGCTGCAGCACCACTTTTAGCCAGAGAAAAATAAAAAATAAAAATCTTTACAATTACAATAGGGTTCCCAGCACCGCTAGTATGCTTGCATACGCGTTTCCTAGGACCAGCGGTGCTGGGAACCCTAATGATATGTTTTACCTATTTCGGCCATAAGCGGTCATATTGACCGCACATCATTTTTTTTGTTTCATTGTTACATTGTTTGTGCTTCTTTGCGAATTTACTTGTAAGTTAATTATGATATAGTTGTATTATATCGTCTGGTTGGCACCATGGGCAAACAAAAACAGGAGTCCCCCCTCCGTGAAACAGCGAGCGGAGCTGTTCGGTGCTGAAGTGATGTGACTCTGACTGTGACTCCGACACCTTTAGTGGGGCGAAGGCAAAACCAGAGTCTGTGATGTACTATAACAACCCGGGTGGCGGGTGCTAATTTCCATCCCTGGTGCAGACCCTGAATTGGGAGGTGGTGAGGAGGACTGAGAGCCAGCCAATTGTATGCTGAGTCTAGGACACTGTCCTCAAATTTTAGCCAATGAGAAACAGGAATGCATAGAGACGGTTTCCATGAAAAAAAAACCCCATTTGATTTCATTCGTAGCTCATCGTTCTCGTTTGTTTACTCGATCCTCTCCTGGCGTTCTCGTTCAGTCACTTGTTCTTGGCTTGCAAGCTTTAGCTGATAACTGTTGTATTGTCTAAAAGTACATATAATCATGAAGTGACATCTGTGTATTTACCTTGAACTACAGTGTTATGTTGACCGTTCGTTTGAGAACGAGGAACTGAGAACTGTGCATAACATAAATCACTGCTAAACGACGCTGTACCGGAAACGTGGCTTAACGAACAAACAAAACAGGTACATAAAGTGAAGCAGGTGATCTACTGCTGTGTTTTGTAGTAACACAAGGCGTTTTTAATTAAATTGATAATAACAATAATGATGAGGGGACCAAGTTACTCTCCAGAACTAATAAAATATGACTTCTGGACATAATCTGAACTAATAAAATGTCTAGGGTGCCACAAACAGATGTCAGTCAAACAACTGAACTGCTCAGTAATGTTCACTGAACAGCTAACCAGTGCTGGCTGATGCTATAGCGGCGGCTCAGCAATGGCGTTTCTGGGGGGTGGCCTAACCCTAACCCCAGCCCTGAAAACTCATTGGCCACCCCTGTGGCCACCCCAGACTGGTCAAGTTTGTCAACACAAGAAACAAGAGAAATTCTGTCAATCACAGCTGATTTAGGGACAGTTTTACATTTTTAACGAACACAGTAATGGTCGTACTGAGGCTGATTTCTAAATTGGTGAGCCATGAGAGATGAGCACGGTGCACTGCATCTGCTGCTGCTGCTGCTGCTGCTGCTGGTCTGGTCTGGTCTGGTCGTTAATGAAACAGGAGGACGGTCAAGGTGACAACGTCAACTGCTGGATAAAAACACTGAAATCTGGCTATTGAGAGGTATTTTAATGTTTAGCTATGTCGTAGTTCCCTTTGAATGTGTAGGAAAACTTTATCTCGCACTAAGTAGCAGCTAAAAGATTAACTACACTGTACTAGCTAGCTTAGCAGCCTGCAAACCATTTTAAGCAAGTTAAGCATTTAACGTTAGCATTCTTTTGCTTTTTTTTAATTGTTATTTGCATACCGCCATGAAATATTAACCGATGCTTTCTGGGCTGAAGACTGAGGGTGTTTTTTGCAGATGTGTGTGTTCAATAGAGCTAATGTTTTATTTTTGACCAACCAGTGTGTGAAATATTGTGTGACAGTCTAGATTTAAGTAGCTATAACACAAGAACAAGCTGGGATTTATTTATTTGCTCTGTGATTTAAAGTGAAACTCTCGCCAAAATGCAACCTAGGCTTTTTTTGTGAATGTATATGAGTCAAACCTTCATTTGAAAGCACAATTAATTAATTAATTTTTGTTTTCGGCTCAAACTCATGAAACTTTGCTCGTAGTATCACCAGGGTCTCTACACGTGAACACGAGCATTGAGGACATTGTTTGTGTACCGAGTTTACAAAAAGAAAGTTTTTGAACAATTCACGTCAGCAGCAGCTTCTTCCTCGAGTCGTCGTCATGGCATCCCAGACGTACACGGGGATCGACACGTCTGGGTAGAGTGTAGGTTCAGTTGAGCTAAGTGTAGAGACCCGGGTGATACTACGAGCAAAGTTTCCTGTCGTGTCTAGCCTTCTTAGTGTTTTAAAAATAGCGATTTTGATGCTAGCGTAAAAGAGCCCCATGCACTCCCATTGAAAATTAGTTTGAGCCAAAAACAAAAACACGGTCAATCTTAAAAGTGCCTCTTTCGTTGTAATTATGCTTTTACATGAAAGTTTGACTTATATACATTCACCAAAAAAGCCTAGGTTGCATTTTGTGAGAGTTTCATTTTAAGGGCTGTTGAAAGACTTTTTGCTCTTGGCGATAAAGCACTTTTTGTTTAGATCAAGTAGCTAATCTTCACAGTTCACATATTTTTAGACGTTTAAATAGACAGAGGCAGAACAAATTGCCATAAATGCTTGAGATACAATATGTGTTAATTGTGTTATTAAAAGTGATCGAAGGTGTCGGTAGTTAAGTAAAAATAAACCTTTGTAGATACTATAAATAGACATAATTGGGCAAACTGTTGACACCTCCTTTCTTTTTGACATTTTAATAGAGTCAAAGCTGTTATTTAAGGGGTTCCAGAGCCCAACAAACACCTGTATTTTGCACACTGATTCTAACCCAATTTGACAATGATCCTGCTTGATGTTTGTAGTTATAGCTATTACTTCAAAGTGAATTGACTGACTTGATTGATTGATTGATTGAGTGATTGAATTACATTTCACCCAGGGTTATTAAGAGAATAGCTTTGAAGAGAAGCAGTGATATTCAGAGCTTTTTCTTCAAAAAATGAAAAGAGTCAGAGCCAGCCACAGCTTCCTTTCAGCAGTGAAAGGCCCAGTCAAGTCAGCAGCCTCGGTACAGCAGTAGTGACTAAGAGCACTCAGCTCCCCCTGCACAGGATTGTAGGTCATGCTGCGGCTCAGGTAGCATTTGTTGTGGTGATGGACGACGACAACCTGTCATTTTTACACGCCTGAGTTCTACATGGTTTCATCTGCACTTGCTCGGCTCTAACATTACCTGTCTACCTGTTACACTCTTCTTCTCTGTACATCATTCTGCAGTCTTTTCTACTCTACACAGTACGGAGACACCTACTGGTGGGGGAGCGTGGCGACACTGACAGTACGCAGTATTAACATCCATATCAAGAGTCTGTAAACACAACAGCTGCCTTAATCATCAATGTTAATAAAATAAACCAAATAAATGTATTTTCCTCTGAACTCTGTGTGTGCTGTCCAACTATTATTAAGGCCATGTCCGATATCAAATCGCAGTACATTCGTCTAATTAAGCTATAGGCCGATGTTGGTAGCATTAAAAGCATAATTTGGTAGTGAGGGTAGAATAGCATCTAACTAACATATTTTGGATCTGACATGGCATTGTGTGTGATTTCTAATTAGACTAAGATCTTGTAAAATGGTGTCTAATAGTGTATTAGGATCTCCGATTTGGTTTGTAATTACAGTAAAATTTGGTATAATAGTGTCTAAGTATAGCAACCTATATTTTAAGTAATAAGACTTTATATGTGGTTTCTGATTACAGCATAATTTGGGTAGGCTTTATATACTTTTCTTATTTACTGTCTAATTAAGATTACATTATTTCTAGTTGTCTAATTTGATACAAAGTACGGCTTGTTACGTCTTTATTAGTGTATTGTTTTTGTCTAATTTGATACAAAGTATGGCTTGTTACGTCTTATTAGTGTATTGTTTTTGTCTAATTTGATACAAAGTACGACTTTTTAGGTCTCATTGGTGTATTGTTTTTGTCAAATTTGATACAAAGTAGGGCCTGTTACATCTTATTAATATACTATAAAATAAAGTGCGACCAAAAACTTTATGTTGATAAACTGTTTGTGTTGAAAAAAATCACCGCGATGGTCAGCCCTTCGACTGAGACTTCAGTGGACTTTTCCCCAGAAACAGCCTCCGTCCCCACGAGTGAGAGTCAGACAGCATCTAGTTTACTGATGGCAATTATGTAATTATCTAATTCAGAAACGAGAAGCGTAACTTTGTCACTGTCCAGGATGTTTGGTGGGTCAGGATCTTGATCCCTACACATTATAACAGCATCAATATGATTATAAACTGTCCGCAGGTTTAGATTGATGGGGGACACCGGGAAACACCTTGAAAACACACAGATGTCATCATCATGACGTGCACCATCACGCCTCTTTAGAAGCGCCAGCTTTCTGTTTCTCCACTTCCATTACAGAGGGTATCGAGAACTTGCTGAACTCAGTAACACATAATATCAAATACAATGTAGACCAGACCTATTCAAATGGTGAACTGTGGGCTCAGTGCGGCCCTTTAACAACATAATTCCGGGCTTTGATCATTTTGTTAATAGGCTAATTAGCCCATTCATTAGTTTTTTCTGATCTGTCACAAAAATGCTTCATTTAAAAGTTTAAACCCCGGCTGTTATAACAGAGGGAATTTAGGAGAGTCAAACTGAAACTGTATTTGATTACATATATGTGTATTATTTTGTGTATTTTGGTCACAAAGCTCTGTTTCCTTCTCCAAAGATCTCTGTCGAATTGACAAGTGCCAGCTCCTGTAGGGATTAACTGGCCCTGACGACAGTGCAGAGGGTTGACCCATCTGGGGGTTTGACTCCTTCTTAATTCCGTAGGGGCAGAAGACATGGAGAGTTACTGCTGACAGCGGTACCCTGACTCTCCTGGCCCCTGACAGTTGTTGACTTTTACTAGTTTAATTGTTGTTATATATAGTTAACCTGATTTTCTGTGTGTGATTTGGTAGGAAAACCTTGATGTGCCTGTGGCTAAACCTACAGGCCTACAAGTCACTAACCCACTCGGTACATATTGTTAGTGGTCACTTGTTTATATCTGGCATGAAGCCTGAGGGTGAACTGCCATTTTCTCTAACAACGTTTTCTCCTGTTTGTTTAATTGTTTAATTTAGGGAGGTAGGTTTAGCAAATGTGTTTTTGTTTCTTACCTTTTCTGTTTGAGGTTTTTTTGGGAGACTTTTGATTTGTTTGTTGTTTTGGCCTTGGGTTAACCATGAAGCCAGGTTTAATCTGCAATTAATCAAGCTTAAATCATATTGTACATAAATCGTCACTTGTTTTGCACCAAATTCCATTCTCTCTGACTTGTATTTACAGTGTGTTATGCTAACACAACCTACTTCTAAGATTAAAAATGATGCATTGTTTTTTCCTGTACGTTTGTAAGTATTATGTTTCTTCTAAAACTGTGAAAACTATAAACAGCGCAGAAAAAAGTGTATATTTCATTATAATTAAATTCTGAGCTTGACATGTCAGACAGGAAATGTAAAAGTGTGGCCTCTTGACACTTAATTTTTCCAGTCCAGTTTGGAGTTGCTTAAGATGGCAGAGTAAGAGCAATGGTTGCTAATGTTAGCCTTCGAACACAGCAGAGGGAAAGATGGCAGCAGATGCATCAGCATAACGGTGCTGTTCCTACACATAAACAAACAGGTGCATGTGGATAAATGAAGAAAACGCCAACACTTATGTGGATGTGGGAAAGACTAACCTCTTACCTACAGTGTCTGCACTTCACACGGCTCACACACAGTAAACATCTGGTCCCACTGGTGAGCACCAGAGGTTCCGAGTCAGGTCAGTAGCATTATTTTCAGGAGAACCCCTTTAACGTGGATTTTGGCCTTTGTAATTTTGTGGATATTTTACATGACCAAAAAAGCTTTACAACACATCCAAGAAAAGGGAAGAACCCAAAAAGCATAGTATGGTCTCTTTATTACAGGCAGTGGGCGGCTGCATGATGGCCTTGGTGTGGGTCTTCTAAAACCAAAGGTTGCAAATGTATTGCTTTATCTGTCCTGTTGCCTATATAAGCTTTACACACATTGCAAAGGTTCGGACAACAGAAACTGTAGGAATCACACGTATAGCCTAGTTAAGTGCGAACTACAGTGTTCCTGCTTTAACTACATCAAACATTCATTTTTGGTGCTGATTTAAAAACATCTGCAAGTGGGAGAGTGATTCATTAAAATGTTTAAAATGTACTTTTACAGTTCATTCTTTGTTGCTGCACCTCTGTTTAGTAAGTGATTTGAAGCGAAACAGGCATTGTTCTCAGATGTTAATTCAATGCACACAGTGCAAAGGCAACAAAATACCAGAGAGCTAAAGCAGCTTTGTGAGGCTATATACAGGCACCGTGGTTGTTTCAGCTAAATGCTAATATCAGCTTGCCTACACTGACAATGCTAACAAGCAAGATAACATAATAGCCTACCCAGGGTGAAAAAGAAATCTTTTTGATTTATTTATCACATTTTGATTGTATTAAACTAAGTAAACATTAAAGTATATCAAGCGCTCTTTCAGGAATGCTTACGTTAAATTGTGAGGTAATTGTCTTTCATTTTACTAAAATGAAACAACTCTAATGAACATTTAAATGCCTTACTTTAAATTACATTTAAAATACCATTTCTGACACACACAAAGTATATATATATATATATATATATATATATATATATATATACATATAAATATATATATATATATATATATATATATATACATATATATATATATACTATATTGCCAAGTATTCACTCACCCATCCAAATAACTGAATTCAGGTGTTCCAATCACTTCCAACGCCACAGGTGTATAATCGCTCTCGGGAACTCGATGATTTTCAGCATGGTACTGTAATAGGATGCCACCTGTGCAACAAGTCCAGTCGTGAAATTTTCTCGCTCCTAAATATGCCACAGTCAACTGTCAGTGGTATTATAGCAAAGTGTAAGCGATTGGGAACAGCAACTCAGCCATGAAGTGGTAGGCCACGCAAAATGACGGAGTGGGGTCAGCAGATGCTGAGGCGCATAGTGTGTAAAAGTTGCCAACTTTCTGCAGAGTCAATCGCTACAGACCTCCAAACTTCATGTGGCCTTCAGATTAGCTCAAGAACAGTGCGTAGAGTGCTTCATTGAATGGGTCTCCATGGCCTAGCAGCTGCATCCAAGCCATACATCAGCAAGTGCAATGCAAAGTGTTGGATGCAGTGATGTAAAGCACGGCACCACTGGACTCTAGAACGTTGGAGACAGGTTCTCTGGAGTGACGAATTGCGCTTCTTCATCTGGCAATCTGATGGACGAGTCTGGGTTTGGTGGTTGCCAGGAGAACGGTACTTGTCATTGTGCCAAGTGTAAAGTTTGGTCGAGGGGGGATTATAGTGTGGGGTTGTTTTTCAGGAGCTGGGCTTGGCCCCTTAGCTCCAGTGAAAGGAAAAAGTGAAAGGAAAGGAACTCTGAATGCTTCAGCATACCAAGAGATGTTGGAAAATTCCATGCTACCAACTATTAGGGAACAGTTTGGGGATGGCCCTTTTCTGTTCCAACATGTCTGTGCACCAGTGCACAAAGCAAGGTCCATAAAGACATGGATGAGAGAATTTGGTGAGGATGAACTTGACTGGCCTGCAACATCAGTGTGTGACCTCAAAAATGCCCTCAAAAATTCCCATGAACACACTCCTAAACCTTGTGGAAAGCCTTTCCAGAAGAGTTGAAGCTGTTATAGCTGCAAAGGATGGACCGACATAAACCCTTTGGATTAAGAATGGGATGTCACTTAAGTTTATATGCAAGTCAAGGCATATATATATATATATATATATATATATATATGTATATACACAGAGATGGAGAGAGAGAGAAAGAG
>CAEMYA010000087.1:606034-608534 GCA_903131615.1 Diplodus sargus
TCAGCCCCTCTCCAGGAGTTTGATTCCAGAGCCAGCGCTGTGTGTACAGTAGAGATGGTCCTAGGACCAGTCTGACAGGGGTCAACATGCCTATGTTCCTGTCTGCTCGCCACCCAGCTGACAAAGTTTATCTTTACCTCACCTCAACGCACATCTGCCTATATTTAGGGATGGTGGGCCCACAGGGTGGCAGCTACAACTTGTTTTTTCAGCGATGCCCCACTGAACCCCATGCATCAAGGCCTGGCCACCAGGCATTTGCTGGAGAGCTCCCTTCTCTCCCATTCTTTGGCTCAATTTGACCCTGGTTCTCTCTTTTCACGGCAAGGTGCTACATTTCCTTTTTGACCAATTGATTGGGGTCTGTAAATCCACTCTTAGTCTGGCTTGGGGTCTTAGGGTCCATAGCTTAATCGGGTTGGTTCACTCACTTTTGTCATCAGTTTCCAGCACCAGGCAGTTTGCAGTGAAACATTTTAATAAACCCATAGTGGTACCCCAGCATTAAATAGCAGACAGGTACAGTTAGATAATAGCGGGTGGACATAGTGGAGCATTTAGCAGTTAATTATCCAAATATTACTTTGTCAGGCTTTAGATGGACCAAAACAGAGCAAAAACAAGAATGGATAATGGACATAATGTGATCTGAGACACATCTTCAAATGAATGCCTATCTGCTGCACGTATTAATAAGAGAGTTTGTCAATGTTACTAGGTGTGATGAGACTGGAGCTGCTGGGGAAAAAAAGATTGTTACAAGGCCTGGTTACAAAATCTAAGATATGATGTGACTCATTAAAATAATAATGCTGCCTATCCAACATAACAGGTGTCTGTGGCACCCAGCTATACTGTGGATGGATTACTGAGAGGGTTACCTTCTGTGTACACCACAGTCCAAACAGGTCATTTTTCAGTCACTGACCATTTTGAGGGCCAGAAACTCCAGTTCCAGACAGCTGTAGTAACTCATGTTACAGTCTGTAGGCTTGAGGTCATGACTACTACAAGTTATGGTCTGACCTCTCCATTCGGTTCTTGTGAGAGCACAGCACAAACGAAGGGATGACCAACTTGGCAAATCTCTAGATGAAGTGCCAGTAGTAGCTGGCAGATCCTAGGAAAAAGCACACCTTTGACACAAGGTTAGTTCACAACAGTTAAGAACACCACTTCAGTTTCCATAGAGTCCGTGGACTTGTCGTCTCTGGATATATATAATGGCCAAAGGAGCTCACCTCTAGTCTGAAGGAGCAACTTTGCCTCCACATTTTTCATGGTACCCCCTGGGACTCTGCAGAACCTCCCTCCCTTAACCCATGCATGACTTGAGAGGTCAGGAGGAGCATTGGCTCAGGTCTGGTATAATTTTGTATTTGGTTGGGAGCCTGCAACACAGAGGGTAAGCTATAAAGAGCAGAGCCATGCTGTGCAGACAGCTCCCATTAACATTCCTTGATGATGTTAATGCCTAGCACATCATGAACTGAGGCTCCTCCGTGTGGGAGATCCTTGACCACCACCACTCGAGCCTTGCAATAACTTTACCACAAGGAAAGTTTTTCTTGACCTAAAGGTTCAGAATGCTGTGGAAAAAAATTGTAAGTAATAGCTGACACCATTGAACCTGTGTTAACCACACATGGAACCCAAACCGCACCCATTAGTATGTTTATGTTACGGCAAGCTTACACCAAATTTTCAGTGTTGTCTACTGAAGACACCAAATGACTGTTTTCTTGTGACAATTTGGCTGGCTTTTAGGGACATTTCTAAAGGCTGCAAGACAAACTAAAAGTGTTATCTGCCTTGCTGTAGCTGGAATATCCTCCCTGAGCACTGTGCTGAAAAAGTCAATGCGGAGGTGACAGAGTGGGTTCTACCACTCCCACCCCGACGCATCCCATCTTGTTTCCACCTTATGGCCTCGTCGCAGACATCTATCAAGGTGTCAATAGGGTGGCACATATGACCCTGTATACCCATATAGTTCCTGTAGTATATTTTGAATCTCATCTGGATCTTTCCACTCCTCCTGGGATTAGCATTTAATCATTTCCCTAGCTTCTCCCTGTAAATGGTCATAAGTGAAGAGTGCGTGCTCAGTTGGTGACAGACGCCATGCACATATGCAATGTTTAACCTCTTCAACCCACACAACAATGTTCAGACCAGTCCAAACCGAAAACATGGGGCACTTCCTTTCTTACCCACCTGATGACTGAAGGATGTCCAGTGGCAGAGGACCTAGTAGTTACAGGGTTACAAATTAGTTAAATGCTCACAATGCCACCTGCGAAATTTCATGCCAGAAAATACTGGACCAGACATTGAATACCATATTAGACACACATGCATGTTAATGACAGGGCCGAATAAATCATATAATTACAAATAGACAAAAAAAGCGCAAAAAATATGGTGTGATAAACGGAACTGGGCAGGGGCCAATGGGGAAAGGACTACACTGAGTCTGTCCAAGGGTGCTACCACTACT
>CAEMYA010000087.1:613534-617476 GCA_903131615.1 Diplodus sargus
GAGACACAATAACTATGGCTGCTAGTGGGTTTTGTCACTTTAAGGAACTCCTGCTTGTCTGTCAATGCTAAACTTTTAAATCTTCAACCATGGCTGCAATCATTCCTTAACCTTAACCGTAAGTGTTTTGAGTTGCCCAAGAAAGCTTGGATGATGTTAAAAATATACGTTGTGTTTGTTGTTCCCTCTAAAGTGATTGGTGAGTGAAGCAAGGACTTAAGGGATAACTATGATTTACAAAAAATAGGCTTTTATCTGGTTTATAATGGTGTAAAGTAATGCTGAGATCTGTGAACTGGGTGTCATCGTGTCACTTGTGACCTAGATAAACCTACACACATTTATTTTCAGCTCAGATTGAATGATAAAAATGTGGTGTCAAAATGACAGAACCTCCAGTAAAACCAGTCTTCATGCAAATCTAAGCTTACCAGCCGCTGATAGTAGCTTATTGCTGTACTCCACATGGTACTGAGCTTGGTGTATGTCCTGGATCTTTAAACTGTTCCTTTAATTTTTCAGTGCGGAAACCTCATGCAGCTTCATCTGAACAAAGAAATTTAGTTATTTAATATTAGCAGGTCCCAATGTATTGTTGGTAAATTTTATGAGGAACTTTATTTGATTAAATACTGTTCTTGCAATACAAAATCAGACTGTGTATTGAATAACTGCTGCAGAAATTAGATGAATCAGAAACAGAAGAAGTCCATTTTGATGCTAAAAAAACCTTCCCTCACCATCATCTCTCCGTACTTGGAAAAAGTGTGTGTCACAGAGGACAATGTTAAAGGATATTATGTGTGCATTTTGTAATGCAGCTGAGCTTGGTTTGAAGTGTGAGTGTCTTCTTTGTGTGTAGCTTTGAATATGTGTGAATGTCATCTTGTTTTAACATGCTAATTTGTGAGTTTGTATGCATTTGAGGTCGCGTCTGTGTGCCGTTGTGTATTTGTGTGGATACTATACTTGCATGTGTTTATGGTGCAAATCTGGATCTGTGTGTAATATTGTGTTTGTGTGTTTGCCATGTGACTGTGTGTGTGTACCTCTGTATGAATATTTACGTTTTGCTTTTGTGCATTTTTGTGTGTGTGTGTGTGTGTGTGTGTGTGTGCTGTGGAGCCCTGAGAACTTGGCAGCGTGTCAGCAGTGTGCTCCAGCAGTGAGGGGGAGCTGCTGAGTTTCTCTGCCCTGTGCTGGATCCCATTTCAGCCTGACACAATCCCACAATCTCACAGCTCTGAGCTCTCAGTTGCAGCCTCCACAGCAGCAGCCTTAACCCACCCAGATCACTATTTAAGCACACCAGGATCTGACCGCTGTCAGCGTCTACAGTGGTGCTCCAACAAACTCATTGTAGTGAAATTTGGGTGGAAGGAGCTTACAAAGTAGGGGTGTTCCAACAAGGGTACCTCACGATTCGATTCGATTACGATTATGGGAGCTTCGATTCTTCGATTATAACGGACGCGATTCGATTCGATTATTGGTGCCACGATTCTTCGATTATTGCTATTTTTAATGCTTTTTTCCATACAAGATTGATTTTGTCTTCATCTGTGGCTACATTTGTAAATAAATAGCCTATCAATTAACTCAAAAAGCTGCCATAGGGAACAAAAGTGCATTCTTTAAAATTAAATAATTCAACTTATTCAGTCTGAATTATGGATAGGATAACTTGATGCCATATTCTAAGGGAAAAAATTGCATTCTTCTGAACAAAAGTGCATAATTCAACTGAACTCATGGATTAAAGCAAAAAAAAATCTTTTGACTGAAATGTTTTTTCGAGCTATAGCCAAGTCATATTCCCAATTTGTAATTTGTGAAACATGTTACAGGGCACGTTACTTGACACGCACTAAAAAAATAAGATAAGATTTACATCTTCACCCCACACCATGTTCTCTAATGCAGACATCGAGTTTAAATATTTGACCAACAGTGTTTTACAGGAGGATGATCTGAACAGCTGTTCTATTCACACTTAAAATGATTTTTGTCTTTTCAATGTAATTTTCAATCTAGGAAATCAAACTGTACCTTTTTTTGCCAAGCCTTTATTTTTTTCAAATAATCAACCATCTACAGAACTTTTCAGCAAGCTATTTTTCTACTTCTTCTCATCATCATCATCATTAATTATTATTAATAATAATATTGTTAAAGTGAGCCTTTTATCATTTGACAGAAAAATACATCATACAAACAGCAACTTTTGCAGTCTTGTCAGTCTGATGGCGAGTTATCACCTTTCTGTCATCACTAACATACTGTTAGTAATCAAAGAAGCTCTGAGGCTTTACATTTGTTCTATATGTTGTAATACAAGATTTCTGTAATGCGCTACTGATGCGTTATTGATTATTATAAAGTTTCAGGGCGTTCCTGTAACCATGGTAACTCACGGTGTCAGAGGGGAGGGAGAGACGCTGAATGAAGCCGTTTACACAGATACACTGCAGACAAAGTCCAGACTATAGTTGTTATTTCACACATGTAGCACACAACAGGAGACTCTCTGTGTCAGACGAGTTCTCACGTGTTGACTAACGTTAAACTCAATTGGTAGCGTAGCAGCGCGACGAGTGCTTGCTAGCTAAGCAGCTAAACATTAGCGCCACTCCGTGTTAAGATCCCGCCCTTATTCAGTCTGGAGCTTCAGTACAGTGAGGTGAACACAACACAAACACAGTAGAGCAGAGTGGCACTCACACTCATCAGTTAGGGAGTTTGTAGCGCGGCTCCATGGTGCGCACCACTAACCGAAACTAACGTTACTGCTGCATTTGTTGTGGTCCCACTCACTAAACAGTCCGGGCGGCGCGCGCGCTAAGGTTCCGTGTTATTTGTTCCGGTCTTGCGGCAAAGCATCGACGTTAATAGGCATCGCGATGCATCGCCACATCGATAAATTGCACCCACCTCTATTACAAAGTATACAGTATGTCTGTTTTTATAGCCACACTTACTGAAATATCCAGGCCATCAGATAAGTGTGATGATCCCTGTTAAAGCAGCGCTATGTAGTTTTGGAGAATTTTAATATTTCCTATATTAATGAGGTAATAATGCAAACTTGGAAATATTTATTTATTCCGTAAGTGTATAAACATGCTGTTTTCAACGTTTTTTGAAGCTAGAAAGGTGGCAGGGTCTGCCACATATAAACACAATGGCCTTCATTTATCAAACGAACGTACGGCAGAAAACCGTGCGTACGACCATTTCCACGCAAACTTCGGCATTTATAAATTTGGACATGAGCGGAAGCTACGATCAGATCTCACGTCAGGTCTGAAAATGATTATTAAAAAAACCTCAGCTGTCATTAAGCATAAGCAGTCACATATTTAGAACAGATCAAAACCGATTATTTTTTACGTTTTTACTGATACCACTTTTTTGTAAAATAAAATATGTAACTAGAAAAATTGCATTTCCTGCGAAAATACAGTGTGAATACTGAAGCGAAATATGCTGAATGTACTGCCGAAAAGCTGAAAAAGCTGAAAGCTGAAATGCCACAAAAGTTGAAAGGGCTGAAAAGCTGAAAAGCTGAAAGGGCTGAAAAGCTGAAAAACTTGCAAAGTTAAAGGCTTAAAAAGTTGAACATGTTGCTAGCTGAACAGTTTCTGGAGCTGAACATGAAGCTGAATGTATGAGAAAGCTGAAAAGGCTGGAAAAACTTGCAAAGTTACAGGCTGAAAGAGCTTAAAAAGTTGAACATGTTGCTAGCTGAACAGTTTCTGGAGCTGAACATGAAGCTGAATGTATGAAAAAGCTGAAAACGCTGGAAAAACTGAAAAGGCAAAAACTTGAAAAGGTGAAGGCTGAAAGAGCTTAAAAGGGTGAAAAAATGATGAAAAGGATGGAAAGCTATAGAGTGAGAGGGCTGAAGAAGCTAGAACAGGTGAAAAAAGGATAAACATGTAA
>CAEMYA010000087.1:618732-658911 GCA_903131615.1 Diplodus sargus
AAAAAGCTGAACATTTTGATGGTTGAATGGTTTCAAGAGCTCCAAATCTGTGGGAGGAGATAGGTGCCAAAAAACGTACGGAAGAATAATAATAAATTCCAGAAGAACAATAGTGTGAATGCTACCATATTATTTTGGCCTGTTCAGTTCTGCACAACATTTCATTAGTGAATGGAGCCTTTGATGTGTCGGCGCTGCCGGGATGCCGATCTCCATCTCGGAAAAGTTTCTCTTCTTGCCAAAGTTTCTTCTCTCAATGTTTGACCTCAGTGGGCGAGGCCTCCGAACCAGGAATATTCAAGGGCGTAACATGTTAATGACGATCGAATTCAGCCGCCGCATTGATCAAGACGCTGGAATTGGTCAGATACGAATGTTTCATAAATCACACGTGTGTCCTGTCGTAAGACCAAATCTGCGCACAGACCTGCACCCGTTTTCACGCAAGATTGATAAATGAGGGCCAGTGAAACAGTATAAATTGTGTTGTCCTTTAAGGTCAGTTTGTTTATTTTGTTAATTCAATCATGGAAACAAAGAGCGTTGATTATTTAGTTTGTTTAGGCAGAGAGAAAAATGTGCAGGAAATGAATTATGGAAATAGAGAGATATAGAGATTTAGTCATTGTTTTCATTTCCTAAAATCTTTTTCTTCTTGTCAGTGTCTTGTCTTAAAGGTCCCATATTACTCTGTTTTTCATCAATTTCACACAGCTGTTAGAGGTCCAACAACACTGTATTTGAAATGCATTGCCCCAAACCCATCCATGGTCCTGAATTTCAGCTGTCTGAAAGTCACTCAAGTGAGCTCTACTGAGCTCTACTGAGAGCAGGTTGTTTCTGTGCCTGCACCTTTAAATGCTAATGTGCTCCATCTGTCAACGCCTACCTCACCTGCTACATGCCCCTCTAAGGGAGAGGATGCCGCTTACGCTAGCAGTAGCATGCGCTAATGTTTATGGTGGATGTATGGCTATGGCTCACATAGATGCCGTCGTTCAACCATACCAGTTTGACCCAGAATCGAACCCAGAGGGAGAGGCTCCTATAGTACAGACTCTGCGGCTGCAGCAGGACATTTCAGAATGGTTAGTGTGTCTGAATATTTTATTTAGTTTGTTCATATATGTTGTTACAGTTACTACCATGTAGCTAATGGCTAACAGCTAGCGAAAGCTGTGTTTGTCTCCAACACAGTGTCCAACACTGCATGAAAAGTGGGATTTTTGTCCCTGTGAATGCCCAGAAATCTCCCTAATTTTCGGCAGTTAGCGAAAATGTACAGCCTGTGAACGTCGCGTTCGTCTGTGCCACATACTGACGGAAACGAACCATGACGTATGTGGAGCTTGCGGATGTGCGAACGGCTCTAATTAGCATATGAGTAACAGCGACCCCACGCCTGGCTATTCGGTATTGGATGAAACCACTACTTTTAAACAACAAAAATTACTCGTGATTGGTTGGCAGATCTGTCACTATTGGTCAGCCTGGGTCATTATAAAATTGAGTGTGTGTGTGTGCTGTTTATTCAGAGAATGCCGGCCTTCTGTCTGAATTCGGTCCATTTTGCAGACGTCTATGGTGCGTCGCTCTGTACGTCGGAATCGCCTCTAATCTCGATTGCAGCATGGCACAGAGCTCGGTGAGCTCCCAGCTCCATCCAGACACCCCACCGTCTTCTTCATCAGACATCAGGTCTATGGTGGCGCACTTCCAAAGCTGTAAAAGCGATCAATAAAGATAATTAGACAATCAGAACTTGCTTCGTGTCCAATAAAACACACACACTTGGACTGCGATGGTGAGTCCAACTCAGGCACTCGCAGCACGTCGTCCGACAACAGTTCACAGTCCGTTAGTGATAAAACACGACCCTGAAGACACACACAGTCCACTGTTAGCTGCTCGATGCCATTAACTCTCGGCTTCCTCTTCCTCGTCACTGACGCTCCGGTCAACCCAGAAGTGTAAAACTCTAAAAGGTTATGAACTCTCACACGCAATAAGAATTACTTTAACTTATTTTATACATTCAGAACCCATGAAATTAGATTTTAAAGTCACACATTTTAAACAGAAATTACAAAATGTGTGTATCCTTTTTACACAACATTGGCCATTGCTAATGACATACGCAGTAATTAATCTAGCATACTTTCATCAGATAAATCAATTAAAGCTAAAATGTTGTCTATAATTAGGCTATACTGAGCCTGATCTATTTATACCAGAGATTTTCTTAAAATGAAGTTTATACCTTTTAAGAAAAATGTCACCTGAGGTAAAACTCCCCCTGCTACCCTGATTTGCATTTGTATAGCTCATAGCTTTTTCATTTACATGTTAAAGCCTTCCCTAGAATTAGTGGGAGGGGTGTCATAGGGGGACAACTGCCAAGCAAGGCCCACATCAATTTCCGACAATTCACAGCAGTTTTCGGTGTTGCCTGCAAATTGCCGCGTGCCATAAACCTGAACTTCCACGACAATCTACAGCGCCGCATACTGACGGCCCGAAGCATAGCTAACTAGCCAATTTCCACTGACTTCAACATACTCGTAGGCAAGTGTAAATACAAACGTCAAAACGTGGCGACACTTACCTGTGGCTCGGGTGCAGTTGCTGGGTCCAGTATGGGTGGGACTGATCCTTTTATGAGGTTTAGTGCCGAGGCAAAGCCAGCTTTGTACTGACCCTCGTTACTGAAGCAGTCTGATGTGAAGTGGTTAGCACACACATACAAGCTAACAGGAAGCGTAGCCGGCATGTTGTAGTTTAAAATGAAACAAAACCACTGTCTCTTCTGTTGTTCAGTAGCTGGGACAGAATATATGCACTGATGTTGATTTTTACAACCAACAACAGAGCAATTTGCGTGTCTAACTCTGAGCGACAACATCGCTAAACACTTCTATCTTACCGCTGGACACACCGAACTTCACCTTGGGGATGAACGCCCCCCTCTCGGATATCTCCTATCACCACGCACAGGAGGCCTGCCTATGAAAATGACTCCTTTCGTTATGTAAGGAAAGGAGTCATTTTCATAAGCAGGCCTCAGGCCTTTCATAGGCTGAATCTGAACAGCCTGTAGGAGTGCCATTTTACCAGTGGGTGGGCTGCAGAGACCATGCAGGAATCACTTGCTTTCCCCATTCTGGGAGTTGGCAGCCTCAGGGAGGACCAGTAGAGTAGATTAGAAAATGTTTGTCACAGTCTGTGTTGATGAAGTTAAGATTACATGTACCAAAAATGTTGAGTATTCATGTAATCTTTTGTAGGGAAATATCAATATTGCTTTGTGTCAAGACCCTGGGTTTTATTGTTTTCTATTCGGTTTTATTTTGAAACCATGCCCTTGTGTGTCTCTTCTTGCTTTTGTGTGTTTTCTCCTTCGTTACCTCACCAGTCCTCTTCCTTCCTCTCTCACCTCACCTGTTCCTCATCCTGTCATTAGTGTGTCTGTATATAGTCTTTGTCGTCCCTCTAGTCTTTGTCACTTTGTTTTGTATTGTCCTCCGTGTTGTTCCCGGTCACTCCAGACTGTCTTCTCCCATGTCACCCTGTCTTAGTCCATCCTTCCTCCAGTGTCTGCTCGTGTCCCAGTTTGATATGTTTCAGGTTTTGGTTTCTTACTTCTTACTTTTTGATTTGAACTTTTTCTTTGCACTTTGTTTATGCCTTTCAGTTGTTACTTTTGTCTTTTGTCTTTCTTTAGACTAGCATTTGTGTCTAGATCCCTTGTTTTTTTGTACTCATTCGGCTTTTTATAATAAAGCTCGCTTTTTGTTCCCCATTTCCTGCCTCCTGTGTGTGTATGTCTGTGTGTCTGCATTTGGGTCCTAAAATATAACCTGACCGTAACATTTTGCACGTAAAAGATTACGTTAAAGAAAATGTTGAAAAGCTATTTAATATCAATTTGACACGACTGTTATGTGACACCCATAAGCTCTTTGGCTTGTAAAAAGTAAACAGTGTGCTTAGCTCTGGTTCAAACTGCTGCTTTTTATTCTTTAAATGGCTAACTTCACTAGCTGAGTCTTAAATCATTCGTTTTGGCATGAAGAGGTGGGCCAAGTGAGCCCTCTCATCAGTGTTCATGTGCATCAACAGCAGAAGCTCTCCTAGATGGACCCTCACAAGATGAGTATTGATTGATTCTTCTCAGAGTGGTGGTGATAATGTGACAAACAGCAGTCATTTCCCATTGAAACATCACTTTGGCCCACTAGCAACGCCTTTATCACAAGAGTATCAGAGCCTTCCTGGAAGTGCTCTTCCGGCACTAGTCAGACCAATGAGCCAGTGGATCAAATGACACTTTGAAAACTGTCTTAATGACTTTGTGTCATGTCTCCAGAAAGTGGCTGTGACAAGTTTTGGTTGGTAACAGCAGAGAAAAGTAGTGGAGACTGTGATTCGTAATGTACTTCTGGTTGTCATTTTTCAGATGAACTGTAAAATTCTAATGAAAATATTACATTAACAAATTGCTTACTTGTATTGACTCACTTATTGCATCTACAGCCCCATATTTCTGTTAATGACATTTTTTACACCATTTCTTTGATGCTTTCATGGATGCAATGCTATCAAGCTGTCATAAATTACTCTGCAGACAAACAGATACCTGGCAAAATACTTCAAATCCAACAAAGTTATGTTCCCAAGGAACACATTTTCCTGAGATGTCACATAAACACAAAGTTACAAACTGAAAACATACCAGCTGATGCTGCTGTTGCTGGTGAAAATGAAATTAATTCCAAGAAACCAATGTCACATCTGCAACCATCTTGTTTTGTCTTGCCAACAGTCAAACGGTCAAAACCTCTAAAGAGTCTACTTATAATGATATAAAACAAAATATCAACTCATCACACTTCACAAGTTGGAATCTCTTTATGTTAGTCTTAATGCCATTTTTGCGGTGACCCAATCAATCTTTTATCAAGATGGTTTACAATTTCCTGTTGATCAACTATTCGATTATGTTACGACCAGGGGCCTAGGGGAAACCCTGGCGCAACAAGAGTGTGAGACTCCCCTCTTCCCATCCTCAAAGCACCAGCAGCAAAGAACATTTTTAACAAAGTTTTATTCAAAAACAACACAATCACACATGCTGGCAGTCTGGGACAGCAGAGGAGAGCCCCCTAGGAACTGGGCGGAGCCGGCCTTTAAACTTGCAGGTCCGAGGCAGCAGCCAATCAGCTCCCTTGGGCAACCTGCATCAACTCAAACACACCTGCAATCAATCTCTCACACACACTCATACTCACAGGTAAACAGAGGGATATTAAAAGACAAATAGTAACATGACCTCTAGGGTCGTAACAATTAGTTAGTTAGTTAAATTAAGTTCTAAATTGAAACCTGGATAGCATCATTTCCTGTGTCTCAGAAGAACAGGAAACAAACTGCGGATGTGAATAACTCAAGCTCTTGGTTGGAAGCTGCAAGGATGATATTTTATGGAGTTATTATAACGAAAGTTCGGGAACAGGACCACGCCAATCCACTCGCTCACCTGCCACCCAGGTCCAGCCAATCAAACCACCCGCATCATCAACCTAACCACCTGCGCCCAATCAACTCAACTACCGCCACCGCCCAATCTGATCACCTGTGAAGCCTACATAAGCAGAGTTTCCCCCAGAAAACTTGCTTAGCCCGGTGGTAGGTTGGAAGGGCGTCCCACCGGCGGCGAAGCATGTTTTTTTTGTGACGGGCCTGACACAGGCCAGCAACTGATTGATGGCAGTGCCCTGCCCTATAGGTAACAGATTAATGACGTAGTAGAGTTTAGGGTGGTTCCATGCTGCCTTGCATTAAATCAGTGTTAAAAGTTAATTGTCAGGCAATTACATGCTTTAGGAGCCAGGAAGGGCATTTAAACCCACCAATTATGGCTTCATGCTCCATATTAATTACTGGCTCGAATGCTGCAGCGATTGACAAGCCTACAGCATGAAAACAGTGCAAGCTAACTATTGCATATTTCATAATATATATTTTATTATAATCCGTGACATATATTTACATTTGAAATAATGTGGCATTGTTTACGTTTGCTTCTGCTTGCTGCCATATTGATGCTGGTGTGATGGTGGACCCAACATGGGCGTTTAGTACATCTAGTAGTGCAATGAGCTTCGATAAAAGCTCTATGGCTTGTGTTCATGTCAGGAACCTGAGACAGTGCAACATGTTTTGATTTCTTGTAGAAGCTATGACAAGATCTACTCAGAGAATTGCAAGAAAATGAAATCTGAAAAGTATTTTAGAAGTAGGGTCAAGCAGGAGGGAAAAATGCTGTTGTTTTTTGAAATTCTTAAAAGATACCAGTCTATATAGCAGGATATAGTGCACTAAGGTGCTAGTCCCATAGATGGCAGCAATGCAACTTTTGCATGCCGGCTGCCGTAAAACCCTGATGAAGAAGAATAAGGAGAATAAGAAGAAGAATAAGAAGAAGAATAATAAGAAGAAGACTTATTAAAATAGCTACCATCAGAGCTTATCTAACGCTGAATTTAATAGCAGCGTTTTACTACTAAACCACTGTGAAATTAGCGCACTTATTATTGTTAATATTTTCACTTATTGCAAAACAAACAACATAAAACTTAACCATAATTGGTCAGGTACAGTCACCCGGTGTACAAACTAATTTTGATTAAATCCGCTGGTTCTATTTCCCATCGCGGCACGGACAAGGCTTCTCTGCCACTGTAGCGGACGACGAGCTAACATCCATGCTACATCCATGCTATCTGTCTTATCGATCCGTGGCTCAGCCAACGTTGCGCCGCTGCACACCTGGTCAACAGGTGAACCCAACGTTTTTGGCTTCTTCTTTGTGACATCCCGATATGTTCAATCAGAAGTAGCCTAGTTAGTGTGTAGTGACGGTAGCAGTGGTTTGTGGGGCGTTAGGTGATGAAAAGACACCTGACCTTATCCGCCAAGTTCTGACACCGTCAAACTAGACAAACAAAACCAAACATTTTCGAGAAAAAACGAAAGCAACTTAAACTTAAAACGTACTTCTTACCACCATCATGATGGAGAAGAGCTATTCCTCAGCCCGTTGGATGACAACCTCTTCACGGACGGATCCGTCACCTCTGAGACTCCCCCGTCCGCGGCCGCATCCACTCTGGTAAGACCAGCCGGGCAACCGGCACGACCAGCCAGGCAGCTGGCATGCCCTCGCTCAGCCATCCATCTTCCCCGGCAGCAAATCGTCCCCTAACCCGTGTCTAGTGGCTCCAGGCGGACGCCGCAAATGCCACCACATCCTCACAGGGGCCACAGCCATCCACGTCGCCGTACAGATAACAGCATGTCTCCCAGGCATCGCCCCGCTGACCGTCAATCTTCACGGCAATCGACCGCGGCCACAGAGCCGCCAGCCCGAGGCTCTTGGCCCCATCTCACAACCCCACCATTTCCATCAGCGACTGGACAGTCGCCTGCCTCCAGCATGCCCTCAGGAAGAGGTGCATCCTTTTCCACCGCACCAACAACAAAGCCCGGCTGTTTCTGCTGCTGACCACCACCATTTCCGCTCCCGCCGTCACACACTCGCAGCACACTGATGGCATCACCATGGAGCAGAGCAGCCACTTCTTCCATCCCCAGCAGAGGGCCAGGTCGTATTGCCCCCCGCGCCTCTTCCCTCCACATCTCACCTAACCCAACTCTTTTCCTCTTTTTTGTCTTCCATGCACCCACATACTGCACAATCGTCCCTCGTACATGCATCCCTCCATCTTAACATCCTTTCTTCTTCTCTTCCTTTTTCCTTCAACCTCACTAACCTCGCTCCAGCAGCCACATCCAGCAACCCAGCACAGGGAACCACCACACACAACGCCTCCGCAAATGCCGCGACCGCTCACCGAGGCGTGCCCACCGCAGGCCCGTCTGAACAACAACCTCTATCCCTTTTCCCCTCCCTACCCCTCCCTCCCCCCTCCCTTCCCCAACTCCCACCTGTTTTTTCTGTTCCTACAGCGCCCCCTACCACAAGGCCAGCCGCTCCACCCGCCATCACCCTACCGACCTGGCAACTTGACCTTGGTGTCCAGCGCCCCTCCGACCCATCCCCCTTCATCCTCACGTCCCTCACCCATCTCAACCTCCCTCAGGCAGCAGATCACCCCCCACCCCACGTTCCCGCAAACTCACCCCAGTCGAGTTCGCTTTGGCTTTCTCCCTCTACCGAGACACACTCTGTTCAGCCTTCCCCGACCGCCGAACCGCAGGGCCAGGTCCAGGATGGTGGATAGGTAGCCATCCATCTCGGCCCTGCGGTTCGGCGGCACAGGTTTCTACACCTCACGTGCTATTTGTCTCCCAAGCCACAGGCCGCCTCCTCCAGTTCAACCAGGGCACATACTGGGGATCCCTGGACTCCGAGCTCTACTGCAGAGTATTCGCAGCAAGCGCCGACCACACGTCGTCCACCTCCTGGACGATTTCTTGACAGTCACACTATCTCCTCACCCACCGCTGCACCAAGCAACAGCTTCTTTCCCTGCTTGGACATCTCAACTTCGCCATCCACATTATTCCCCAGGGCCGCTCCTTCATCTCCCACCTGTTATCTCTTTCCGCCGCGATCCCATCCCTCCACGACCACATCACCCTGGATCACCAATGCAAAATGGATTTGAGGATGTGGCGAGATTTTATTTTGTCTTGGAATGGCATTTCTTTCTTCTACGATGACTGCATCACCCAACCGGAAGACATCCAGCTCTACACCGATGCCGCACCATCAGTTGGCTTCGGAGGCTATTATGGCGGCAGATAGTTCGGCCCCCGGAACTTTCTTCACTCTCCCCTTCCTCCGCCCTCTACGAACTCTACCTGGTCATGATCGCAGCAGTTCAAGTCCTTAGCACCAGGCTCAGACCCCCATCCGACACCAGTCCCACCATTTTCAGCAACCATCTAACCGTAAACCCGCATCTCCTCCACCTCGTCGCCTCATCCAAGCACGCCATCTTGAACAGCCTGTTACCGAACACCCTGTCATCGTACTACAGTGGTTGGTGCAGCTTCAAGTCATTCCACGCCCTCCACAACCTCCCTTTTCCTTCCATCGACCACGTCACAATAACCAGCTTCATCACCTACACGATCCTCAAAATCAGAACATCCACCATCCAGTTATACCCCAGCAGCATTAGCTTCTTTGCCAAACTGCTCTCCGGGGCCCCGGCCCCCTCAATTTCTCACCCCCAGGTCACTATGCTGATCAAAGGCCTACGCAAAGCAGAACCCCAGCTCGCACCTAAACGCTTACCCCTAACTGCAGACCTCCTCGTCCGCTGCATCTTTACCCTCCGCTCAGGATATTCATCTCCATTCATCGACTCAACCCTCAAGTCTATGTTCCTCCTGGCATTCTTCGGTTTCCTAAGATGCTCAGAATTCAACTCCGCCACTTCTACCCTCGACCCCTCTCGACACGAATCTCTCTCAAACTCCGGCCACTCTGTGTAGGAGCCGCCACCACCGCCTCACGACAAGGAATTACCAAACACACCATCAAAGTCCTTGGCCGCTGGTCCTACCAGGCCTACAATAACTACATTCACAGCCACCTCGGCGATATCCGTCAAGCCCACGTTCACATATCTCAGTAGCACCTTTTGGGGGAAGATGAGGCCACGCCCGTCAGGACATGCGCTCATCGAGACATACCCCCACTCTGAGTCTCAACTGTCCCCCCCCGGTTCCTAGATGGCTTGGCAAACCCGCAGCCCTAAAGCCCCCCCTTTCATCCATCGACCCCGACCCCCTTCCTCATTCAACCACCCCCAACCCCCCCTTTCCTGTCCTCTCCAAATCTCCCCAACACCTAAATAAACTATTTCAACAATTAAACTTGGCGTGGTGTTGTTAGTGAAACTCATATTAAAATTAACAAATTGTCCTGTTTCTGTTTGTGGTGCTTTTTTTAACCTATTCCAACAGCCTGCAAGTCAAAGCTAATAAAGCATTTAGAAATATGGCTAACCCTTGTATCATAACCCTGCTCGCTTAATATACAGTAATTGTGTTGACGGAGCCACCATGCTGCAGACAGAGACAGTGCCACATCAGCACTGTGTGTCTCTCTGCATGTGTGTGCATGTGTCTCTCATCTGTGTGTCTATGTGCTCTAAATGCTGATTGATGTATCTCTGGCTTTGTCAGCCCTTTGGCATAGGTGGAACAGGTGTGACTCTGCCACAGAGCATGGCTCAGACAAGCCATATCACGGCACAATGAGGTCATTGTGCAACACAAACATTCCTCCACAGGGCCTTCGGACTTTTACAGGCTGGAGGTAGCCGTGTGTGTGTGTGTGTGTGTGTGTGTGTTGCTTCAGGTGAGGGGGATTTGGATGAGATTTGCTGTATGAAAGAGATGTGTGCTCACCAGCTGCGTGTCCCTACACACACTCAAAAAAAAATGTCTCCAAGGCTCTCGCACACAACCCCCCCCCCCGCCCCCACACACACACACACACACATACACACTTAAAGACACAACCAGAAAGGCTAAGGGACGATTCTCCAGAGTTGCACAATCAGAGCATCTTGTGTGTGTTATAGTGGGCGTTGGGTTAAATGGGGCTGGCTGGGTTTTTTTCCAACAGTGTCACCGTTGTCTCTGATACAGTCAGGGCTGCGCTGGTTCCATTGAAGTCCATTAGTACAATATGGATGTTACTACAGCAATAAAAGTCATTTGGTCTGACCCAGGCGGCCCATTCAGGGGCATCTGTGATTATGTGGATCCTTGCTGACACTTTAGCCCCTGTGTCCTAACACTGAGGCACAACACATAATCTCACTCCTTATTTCTTTTTTCCTCCCTAATCCACATTATTTCTGATTTCATTGTGGACAAAGGTTGACAGTTTTGGTGAAGTGAGATGAGGTGGACCCTGTTCAGTTGGTTTGTGTGTGTGTGTGAGTCTGAGTGTAGTGCTATCCACAGGGTTGGGTGTCTGGATTGGGTCCTTTCTAGGTGCTTTACAGTTTAACCAGCCTTGACATGTACTGTGGTGACAAGTCTGCACTGCACTCACTGGGAGGATCTGCTCTGTTTGTGTGTGTGTGTGTGGATCAGAGTGGGTGTAAGGCTGGAGGCTGACTGCCGGGCTATGCTTGAAAGACTTCTGGCATGTGCTGGTGCCTGCATTTTTCACCCTTGACTGGAAGCATATGCTGTAGCACAATCGAGACAGTGTTAGATGGGCTTGGCATGAGGGACCAAGGCAGCTTCCTTCACATCTGGCAGTACTTGGCCCTTCTTCCAGGTGAGTCACATCCCCTGGGAGGGTGGCTCTGCTGCGGCCCTCGGCCGCTCAGCGCCTGGGCATCTGGAAGTGTCTTGATCTGTCTTGCAGTCACATCTATCTCCACATGCTTTTCCAATTTCATCACCCCCACCACCATTTCCATCTTCACCACCCCCAGCCACTCACTGACCCCTGCAGTGCACCGATTACCCACAACTCTACTCCCAGGTGACATGGTTTAGCCAGAGAGATGACCAGAAAGGACAATGACAGTGATACATTGTACAGACACGGAGGCCACAGGATAACTTTTGCATGAATTAGTGTGTAAGTTGGGAACATTATAGGACACAAGGTGTGTTCCAACCTCATACATCTTATGTTCATAGTTTTTACCATAATTCCTAATGGTTATGATGATTTTGTAATCACTGTTTGTAATCACCAAAACAATGTTTCGGATGGCAAGAAACAAGCAGATGGCAGTTATCAGAGATGGGGACTCGAGTCACTGTGACTTGGACTCGAGTCGACTCGAGTCGCTGTTTAGATGATTTGTGACTTGACTTGAAAAAAAGGCTTGAAACTCGACTAGGACTTGGAAGTTAATGACTCGAGACACGATGGCTTGAGTGTTATTCAGTTCATGATTTCAGTTTGAATATAAATTATTACATTCATTTAAAAAAATATATGTATCGATTACCCGGTAGGAGCGCAGGCTGAGAATGGTGTTGTCATGATTGGATCACTACCCTGTCAATCAATCATGCCCTCTCTATGTACCTTACATGTTTATTTGAGAAACACGCCCTTTTATATCAGATCTGCATCATCATGGCAGCGGGAGGGGTGCCAAGAGTCATCGGCTTTCGGAATTACCATTTTTACGGCAAAAGACGCACAGCACATTGCAAGACATGCAACATAAACATCTCGGACAGCCAAGCGACAACTTCAAACTTTGTTCATCATTTGAAGAGCAATTCTGCCCTGTAAGTGCTTGTCAATTAGCTAATATTATCGTGTTTGCCTAGTCTGTAGTTAGCTAACTTTAGCTTGATATGATACAGAGGTGGGGGTGGGGAGGGTCGGTTTAGTGGAACTTGTTTTTTTTGCCAACATTAACCCCAGACAACGTGAGCGAACCTTCCAACCGGTTCATCACAAGACTGGCTGTACGTTTTACGAATGAGCAACACAGGGTTAAATGAGCTAAATAACATACCAACCCGCCAACACCGAATCATACTCAGTGTTTTCCCTGCCTCTAAAGCAACGGCGGGCCGCCTGCGTGAATTTGGCCGCTACCTCTGTGTATGTGTGTGTGTGTGTGTACGCTGGGGTCATCCCTGCAAAGAAAATATTGCAGCGATTAAGTCACCTAAAAGTAGTAGTAGTAGTAGTAGTAGTAGTCGTAGTAGTAGTAACTAAGGTTGTGAAGTTGAATGAATACTGTTTGACTGTTTGATGGACTAAATTAAGCAATTGTCTTTAAATTGAGTAATTACTACAAGCTAAAACACTAGTAAATAAAGTAGATACTGCTTAAAAACAGATCATGACACAAATATGGTTTTAAAACTTAGCAAAGTAAGTAAATATAATTTAAAATGGAATACATATGTTAAAACAGTACAGTACCCCTTCTGCGGATAAAATTGCAATATTAAGGTGACTTGACTTGGACTTGACTTGACCTAGTACAGGACTTGACTTGACTCGACTTGAAATAACCCGTGACTTGACTTGACTTGTCCAAGAAAAAATGACTTGGGACTTACTTGAGACTTGAGGGTTAAGACTTGAGACTTACACGTATGTGACTTGGTCCCATCTCTGGCAGTTATTGATTTGGAAGAGAAACTAAGATGAACAGTAAAATTAGCACTGGATTGACACTGATCTGATACTAAAAGGTGGAGTTTAAACAGTGCAGACTGATTGATCAGTCAGAACAACCAGAGTTGTCTCATCTTTTGATGTAGAATGTTTAGGGACAGTCTTTTGTCTTATACTGCTTAATCAAAGTTTGTTTTGAAGTTGTAATAAACAACCATGTATGTAACAATCATGTGGTCTTGCAAGAAAGTGAGCACAACATAAAACAAGTAACCATGGGTAGCATACAAGTTCAAAGGGGATAGGGCTCAATAGCCACTCTTTTTTAGCTCTCTTTTGGTCTCCTTCAACCTGAGAGATATATCTAACTCTTTACCAGCTAAATGCTTCATTATGTTCACCAGCTAGTAGCTAGATTAGTCTGTCTACAGTTTGGTGCTGGGCTGGTAGTGCTAAGTTTATCATAGATCAGGGGCGGGGTTATCGAATGGCTACTTGGGCTCAAGCCCTGGATGTTTTTGCCAAAGCCCCGAATATTTACAGTGGGGGAAAAAAAGGTCAACGCAGTTAATGTCAGTCTCCCTCCCCTGACTGCACCAGAGTCTGAAGTGTAGCCTTCCTGCAGTACTGGAGTCGAACAGAGAGGCAGCAGCAGCGGGAAAGTAACCTGCGTTCATAGCCTGCCCTGCCGAGAAGAAGTGTGTCCTCCTCTCTGATTCTGTTTCTTGTGTTGATTCCACGAGTTCAAATCGATATCTGTCAGATGGACGTAGCTACACATAGAAGATGATGGACATAAGATTTTTTTTCTTGGCAGCGGCGCAACGACCCACCAGCAACGCCAACGCCGGAACAGATGTTTCAGGTCTGTGAATCTTTAGATTAACACTCGGTGTGTGACAAGTTACTGACGTAAACATTACTCAGTACGCCTAGTGAGGGAAAATTAGCTTCATTTGTGATTAGAATATGACGATGAGGACCCAACAATTGGCCAAATTTTCGAAATTTGCCCAAACCCCGTTAAAAAAAAAAGACTATCTGCGCAGTGATGCTGGTATATCTTTTTTTGAGAGAGATGTGCGTTTTCTAGCTTGAAATACCGTCATTATTTTGAGTTCCTGTCAGCTAAATTTGAGAATATTAAGGTTTGTTGTTCATTCTGTGCCAGCGACAAAGCACTATCAAGCTTCATCAGTAATCAGATTACTTTTTCAAGGTAACTGAGGCAACACTGTGCGGGGCTAAAGCCCCGGATATTTTGCACTCGTAGCGACACCCCTGTCATAGCTGTTTACACTGAAACCAAGTTGATGTGGGGTAAAACCAACTCCAGATCTTGCTGAAACTCTTTTTAGCATTTGACCCATTGTTTGGGTAAAAGTATTGATTACTGCAGCTTTGAGTCACACACAGTGTGTAAGGATCATTACAACATTACCGTCACTTATATGTTTTATCTTTTATGTCTGCTTTTCCATGAAAGTAAATAAGCCAGCACACACACACACACACACCCACACATACACACTTATATTAGCCAACCATGCATGAAGAAGTGTGTGTGTGTGTGTGTGTGTGTGTGTGTGTGTGTGTGTGCGTGTGTGTGTGTGTGTGTGTACACATGCAAAGAGGAGGGAAGAAGAGGTAGAGGGGGGACAGCTTTCCCCCTGACCCTTAAACAGGAATGTCACAAGCAGCCTGGGTAATTATGTCCCTTGGCCCGATGGCTGTTGGGGAGGCCCAGCTGTGTGTGAGTGTATGTTAGTCTGGGGAGCGGGGGGGTCAACTGATGGGAGTTGCATGTGTCAGAGTGGATTGATCATGACACAAACAGATGTATGTTGGCGGAAAACATATTGGTGTCTGTGTGGAACGGGTCTATCCAGATCATTAAGGAGAAGAAAATAAACATCTTGCTTTGATTAACAGTGGCCGTCCCAGGGGACTTGTCAGCCATTCCATGCTGAGGCCGTACATATGTGTGTACAGATTTTACTTTAACATAAAAGAGTTCCTGTGTAGAAACTAGCCAAGCAGCAGCTGTAACCTGTATTTGTTGTCTGATTTTTTGTAGATGTACAAATGGAGATCTAGTATAATAGCAAATGTGTTTTATTTTCTTCTTCTCTTATTGCAACCATATTCTCCCTGAACAACTTCTCTATATTTCACACTTTCTCCTTCTCAAACACCAGTGCACGCATGTACACACACGCACGAACGTGCGCGCACACAAACACACACACACACACACACACACACACACACACACACACACACACACACACACACTCTCTCTCTCAGAGGCTATTTAGAAAGGAATGTTCCCGGAGTCTCACATTTCACTAAAGAAGCAGAAAAAGAGGGAGAGAGTGAGCGACATCAAAATTGAGGTAAAATTGAAAAAAGATCAAGTAGAGGCACATTTTGGTCCTTGAGGTTGTGGTGTGCCTGCATGTGTTTGTGTGAATGTGTGTCATTTAGAAATTAAACTACAGAAGTGCATGTGATGCTGAATGTCATTACAGGCCAAGCATCTGGAGGACTAATGAAGTCAGCTCTTTGATTCACTGAGTCTTGATTGGCAGAGGGTATGCCACATTGTGTGTGCCAGAGAGACGTCTTTTTTTTTCATTGTCTTGTAGAGACGACCTGGTTTCTGGGCCTTGTGAGAGAGTGTCAGTATCAAATAGAGAGACTGGTCATGTAATAAACAATCCAGCAAATACTCCTGGGAAACTGTCTCTTTGTCTGCTCATGTAGAGGGCCTGAAACAAATCTGCCCTGACTTTAAGCAAGAAAAACAAAGTCAAAATTGGCTGCATTGAGTCCTGCAAATGCCCGCTGAACATGGGTCTTGTATACTGATAAGTTTATCTGAAGTCTTCAGTTCTGCACCGCCAGCCTTCCTAATGAGGCACCTCTCCTCTCTTATGTTGAAATGATAGCCTCAGAGAAGATTTTCTGTGGGTGCGCTATGTGAGCATCGATCAGCCCAGACTTGTAAAACAGCTTCCACAATCCAATTTCTACCTTGCTCTATTCATTTCAAATTGCCTCACTGATGCCATTTTGTATCAAGCTTGGTTGGAAGAAAAACAAGCATTTCTGAATCAAAGTGGTACACTCACTCAAACATCCTGTATCTTGGAGTTTCTCTGGATTTGATGTTTTCAATATGTTTGTCTGTCACTGTTCATGCAAACTAAATGTGAAAAGCACTGCTTTGTTACATTGTATCCAATAGGACTTTTAAAGCCAACAAGACTCTGTTAGCAACAGTTTTGGTTTGCTCTTATCATATAGAGTTAATTGAGTCAATGCTGTTCTTTTAGTCTGTAAGAGTGTCTTGGGTTCAGCTGACTGAATGATGATCAAATGCTGCTTGACAGAGACGGATGGAAAAATATTAACCAACCAACGGCCTTAACTTCAACACACGTTGTAGCATTGTGCCTGAGATGGACAGTAAAATTTGCGCTGACACCTGGATGTTGTGCTCACATCACAGCCAAGCTGAGCTGGAGGCGGTAAATACCTGTGACTACTGCAAGGTTTATTGACCCAGGGGTAAATCCTGATATCCTTGTGGCCCGCGTGAAATAGGTATTTGATTCAAGCAACCACTGTTTGTTTTGTTGTTTTTTTTCTTATGGTCAGTGTTGGTTAATTTAACGATGAACATTAGCTTTACAGCCCTTAAAGTGGAAATTGCAGGTTGGAGACCGCAGTAAATCAATAATGTAGAGAAATATGTAGAATCTAGATTTTATAGAAAGTAAACATCTCTACACCCTGCAGTGAGTCATTTTTATAAGAGAATTTTCCTTCTGGGTCTAGAAAATACAAACTACTTGTGCCGTAACATGAGCGAGTCTGGCTACGATTACATTAAGAAATGGATGTAACTAAATGCTTTTTATTTTTGGAAGTTGTAAATGTATTAGCTCATGCACATAATAGACCAAAAACTTGTAGGTGTCCAAGAGACTGGATACAGAACAGATAAGGCTTAGAAAACACAAGAAAATAATAACAGAATGATAGTGTGAAGAGACCTTTTCCTCTAGTACTAGCAGAAGTATTGTTACCGACCCAGAACATTAAATAATGTGCAAGTTTTACCTTGTTTCAGTTGTAAATTGCACAGCAGATTAAAACTCCACACTGTGTTGTAACTAGGGTTGTCAAACGATTAATTATTTTAATCGCGATTAATCGCATTTTGTTCACAAATTAATCGCAATTTTTTTGGCAGCCCAAAAAACTCCACACTGTGTTTAATGTGTTGTAACTAGGGTTGTCAAACGATTAATTATTTTAATCGCGATTAATCGCATTTTGTTCACAAATTAATCGCAATTTTTTTGGCACATTTGTTTCTGTTCTAAATGTACCTTAATGTATTTCTTTCATGTTCTTAATACTTTTAACAACATAAGAAAGGGTTAGGGTAAAGCAAATATGCTTGCTTCATGAAAATGTTTATTCAACACTTCAAATCATGCAGGAAAATAAAAGGCTAAAAAAATATCCCCTTACCTTAAATGGGATAAAAATGTGGTGATGTCTGCTTTTTTTTTGGGGGGGGGGGGTGCTCTCTGCATCTGCCATGTGTTTGGCTTGCAAATGATATTTGAGACTGGATGTACTTCAATGGTAACTCATTTCATGTCGACTGTAGGTGCAGATAACTTTTGTCCTATCGACCGAACCATCTGGCAGAGTTTTGAAAGGGAATATGCTGTTCATAAGTCCTTTCTCCATTTCCTTTCGCTTGACATGGGTCCACTGTGTTTTTCCCGAACCGCAGCAGCAGCTAGACCATTAACAAACATGTCTTATAAACATGAAAGCTGTTAATTATAGGAATACATTTGCATTCATGAAGTAATGAATTTCAGTTAAGTCAGTAAGGCACATTCAGTACAAACCCAAACTAACTCAACCACCAAAACATGACATTGGAATGTTTTTGAAAAAAATATACTGATAACGTGATTTAACAAATGTACAATATGTGATTAAAAAAATCGGCATTCTTTCTGTTAAAGCTGTTCAGTCTTCATCATTTTATCACTAGAAAATATTTAATAATCATCTTACTCTACATCAAAATAAACAATATGGGTGCTATATGCACAATTAAACATAAAAAATAAAAATGTTCAAAGGAAGGGAGAAAGGAGAAAACCTATGAAAACAAAACAACAAATCTAGTTAATCGTTCTTTGGTTTGTGGCCCAGCTGATTACCAAACCTCACCAAAACCTCTCTTACCACGACTTATCTATTTATAACATTCTCAACCTGAAACCTGGAAACAACAATAATTTGCGCTGGTTTTACATTAATATTCTGTGTTAAACTGTGAATGTGGTGTGAGACAGCGCTCCAGTGCTTCTGGCAGAGTGTGGAAAGGGAGGCAGGAGCAGTGAGGACAGGAAAGCTCTTTGGTGATCCGCAGTATCCTGCTATCAGAGGCTTCATGAGGGCAAACGTATATGCTGGGGAAGGATGTTCTCTATAATGTAACAGACCTTAACATCATGGCAACCTCTCAGCTGCCATCATGGTTGAAATGCAGGGCTGCCAAGAGAAGCCTGTACTGAAGGCAGATCATGCAGAACACAAGTGGTGTATATATGTGAACAACTCCAGAAGAAGAGACAACTTAAGAAATGTATAAAAGTAAATTGCAAGTGATGTGTCTATTAAAAATATTGAATTTAGGATAGACAAATATTGTCAACAAAATGTCCATTTCTTCTTTTCATTTTATTTGATCAGGAGGCTGCTTCATGATGACTAACAAGGCTAGTAATAGCTCATGCTATACATATTCAAATGAAACATCTATAAACCTCCTCTGATAATTTTTTGTGCACTTGAAGGCTTTAAGCTAACTATAGAACAATAACAGTGCTTTTTGTGGATTTTATTGCAGTGAACACTACAAACAAAACTTCACTCATCTCCATTTTGTCAGGGTTAAAAGGCAAAAATGTAGTAGAAGTGGGTATGTCAGTAGTTAAACTGAGTGTATTTTTAATTCAATACTTGCCTTTGTGCCCACCCATCTTTTACCAGCCCCAAGAGTGCAATGGAGTGACGAATGGCGCTTTCAGCTCATTGTACCGACCCTGACACAGGCCACCATTGCATGCTTTGGGGCCCTCGGGTGCTACTGTGTTCAGTGTCAAGACTCAGCTGCTACAAGTCCCAACACAGCCCTGACACAGCCATGCCACAACACAGGCCCTAAGGTGATCTGTCTCTATGCTTCCACATGCACACAGACTTCTTAAGCTTTAACTTGAATCATCATCCCCCTGGCAGCAAGGTAGACAAGAGATGGATTACGAAGAGAATAAATAAAACCATCTAATAGTGCAAGTTCAGCAACTCTGACTCCAATTTATATGATCAAGTGTATCTGAACCAACTCTAAAGTCGATGTATGATATTTAATTGGTAGAAAATAGTTTGTATTTAATGTAATTAATTCTTCTGTCTATCCCTCCAAACCACAAGTGGTTTCAGTGGCAGGTCTTCATATTCACAAGCTCAATCCTGCCATTGGCTGAGAGCTTCACAATGGCTAATATCGCAAATAATCTTTTCTCAGTAACTTGACAGTGCTCCCTTTCTAGACTAGGGGCCTCTATGGAAATTGATACAGTTGGCAATAATGTATATTTAAAGCAAATAAATTGAATTAGCACATCCTTCTGTTTTGGAAGCAAATATGTAACTTTTAACTCCTATTTTTCTCATTTTTTGTGTAAGAGGAGGGCCAGTTCAGGATGATAATCTTGTGATTTTCTCCATTTGTTGAATGATGGAGCAATGTTACCACCCTACGTTTTAACCTTGATGAAGTTTCTGGAAGTTATGAAGTTATGGAATATTATGACAATCTGTCTGAGGCAAATTTTTTAGACTTTTTACTTAAAACCTATAATGTCAGTGTCATGGTGGCTGTAAAATCAGGGATAATCAATCAGGATTTGTCCTCTGGTACATTTTACTGCAAACATTCTTGGTTACTGATCTCTTTAGCGGCTTTTTAGATAATGAAAACTTTCACCTGCTTGTGGCACTATGGGAGTAAACAGATCATCAGTCCTTAAAATATATCATCTTGGCACAATAAATGTCTGTACCAAATTTAAAGGCAATCCATTCCTTAATTGACAAAATACAAACTGTAAATGTAATGATTAGAGAGAAAATTCACTCTGATTTACATCACCGTCTGACGGCGATGTAAAGCGGTGTGAATTTTCTCTATACAACGTACACTTGAACTGATATAGATTTTTTAGGAGGGCCTTGTTTTAGGTAGTTGAAATTTGCTTTGCATCTGGACTTCGTTCACTGCAGGACAAAGCTGAGCGTCTGGGCTGGAGCGGCTCTCTGCTTCTCCAAACTGAGGCTGTGCTGATCGGTGATTACAGTAGAGAACAGACCGACAATACTTTATATGACCCCACTTCAAAAAACCCGAACTATCCCTTTAAGTCAGTAGGCTTCATACCCTGGGGACGTGAATGTCTGTACAAACATTCATGACAGTTTGCCACGTAGTTGTTTCAGTCTGGACTAAAGTGGTGGATCGACTGACATCGCCAGCCAATTTGTTTCGCTTGTTCTGTATCTTAGAAACTGTTCTTACAACTGAATGTGTTTCCTGGCTAGCATCTGCTTATGGCTAAAAGAGGGCGATGTTCTCTGTTCAGGTCAGAGCAAGAGGCAGCAGATCAAAGATAAACAGAGGCAGGGGGGGTAGATGTAGTGGTGTGTTTGTTTGGACCAGAGTTTGAGGAAAAGTGGAAAGTCCAGTGGTGGTTAATTGGTGTGTTTAGGTCTGAGGTCATGAGGGTGGCAACAGGAACACACCGCTCAGCCCTGAGCGGCAGATGGATATACAGCCACCACAGAGATGCTGCTAATACTAATCACAACTAAACACTATGAAGACACGCACAGATCCTTTCTTCTCCTGTTTCTCACTGACTCTCTCCTCTTCCCTGCCCCCCCTTCCCCCTCTCCAAGCTCTTGCTGTGCCCAAAGCCCAGGGGAGGTCACAATGTGTCACAGCAGCAAAGGCTTCCAGATGAACATGTTGGTAAGCCCCCCTCCCTCACCTCTCAGCACCACCTCCTACCTCTGAAAATACCCTGGAGGCTGTATGACCTGAGGGGTTCAAGATCAAGCAGTAGCAGAGATGATCATGAAATGAAGATCTTTTTTTCCCCTCAAAACTTTTTCAAAGCCTTTGGGTTTATCCTTATGCTTCTTTAGTTCTGTATCGATAAACCAGCTGAACAAAAAGCTGTCCCTGATGTCTGACTTGTCTGCTGGCTGAAGCATCGCTGCCTACGCATGACTGTGCATTTGTATCTCTGTCTTGGATTATTCTGCCTCAAACTAATATTGTTCTGCTGAGAGGGGTTGCCAAAATTTGTATAATAAAAATCCCATCTGTGGTCCAGCCAGCATCCTCCACCTCTGTTATCATAGATACAATGTAATTTGCGTACTACAGTCTATGGGAGGGCCGTGGGACACGTTCAAATTGGACAAAGAAAGTGGGATTCATGACAGTGCCTCATAATTGGACTGTTAAGCCAAAAAAAGGACAATACAATAAACATCCAGCAGCTTAAGATGTTCCTTTATTGATCGCCCTTGGGAGAAATTTGCAGGTGAGACAGCAGTACAGAGAGTAAGACTAAAAAAAATAGAAACAATAATAGACAGATAAACATCATACACTGTCAATACTCAGATAATACATTTTTCTTTACTCTAAGAAGAGAAGAAAAGGTTTAACTTTCTGGCTGTCTTGCTGTATCTCTGAGCAATAATAAAGTCATGGAATACATGTGCTTCTGTTGTAGTATGATCTAAACATGTGTTTTCATTTTGTTTTTGTGTGAAATCCATGTGTAACATAACCAGTATCCCAGGACTGTTAGTCATAGACCATGTGTCCATCCAACTAATTTCAGCATCATTTTGTGGTTGTCTGTATGATGCAGACTAGAGGTCGACTGATATTTTTTGTTCAGGGTTTATACCAATACCAATTGTTAGTGATCAATTGGTATTTTGAACCGATATGCGTTTACAGGAAAAATAAAAATCTTGATGTAGACATTTTGAATTTCATATGCCACAAACTTCAACACAAAGCTTAGTTGAAATCCATTAAAGTATATGTTTAATGAAAATTGAAGAATTTATAGTTTGGTTTTCCTGCACTTTAGAATAATTTACTCCTGGAATATGCTTGAATGTGTTCATCACTGTAACTGATAAAGGGAGAGCTGATGTTAACTGCTTTTATACTACTGGAAAGCTTAATCTATAATAGCACATTGATTTATTTGTTGATTTTTTAATTTCATATTTATAATTTGAATCACTAGCAAAGTAATTAATAATTAAAGTCATCAAATTAATTTAGTGAAGTAAAAAGTACAGGGCCCAAGATTAACTTTTTTACTAGGAGCACAGTGGCCCCTACACTGAAAAAAGTGATACTTTGGATCAATTTTAAAAAATTACTGTAATTTGTTACACCTACATTTATTAGTTTTTCACAAATTAAATGTATGATTAGTTTGAAAATGTAAATTTTGATTTAATGTAAATAAATGTTGTATTTTAAGACAAAGCAAAACATTTGCTTTCATTCAAAGTAATAACATTATTCATTACAAAGACCATAAACTATTTTTTTTGCTTTTTACAACTTATTTTACAACTAATTCTGTCACACGCATTTTTTTTTTCTCAAGTTAAATTTCTGATTCAGTACAAAGTTTTTTTTTTTATTACACCATAATCAATATATTTTCTTTAGTCATTTATCTTCCTCCTTGCCTCAGTTTTATTCTACAACCTATCAGTGAGGAGTGGGCACTGATCAATGATGTTCAAGGTCACATGGCATGATATTGTCAGGTCCGGGGACCAGGGACTCAGATGCAGACACAGGTTAAGGTAGAATACAGGGTGATTTATTGAGAATTATACACAGATCTGATGGAGGTTGGTGAGGCTGGCGTTTCTGGGGCGTCAGTAAGAGATGGTAGTGTTCTGGCTCCAGGCTCGGGGTCGGCGACGCTGGCAGGCAGACTGAATACGGGCTCAGGGCTGGTAGTCTGAGGCAAGATAGGACAAAAACAGAATTAGCAACTCGCTAAATTTACACGAGGGTTACGAGGTTGGCTGGCGTTTCTCACAGAGCTGATACAACGATCCGGCGGGGTCTGGAAGACTGGTCTGAGTCTAAATAGGCGAGCTGATTGCAGGTGATGAGCTGCAGGTGCGTTGGCAGTGTCCTCCGTGACCACGCCCATCAGTGGTCTCCAGAGGAGAGGGAGGAGAAGAGCAGAACAAAGGAGACAACACAAAAACAAAACCCACCAAGCACAACAGAATGAACAAAAGAACAAAAACTACATTCACACACACAAACTGAACCGGAGGTCCGAGTCGCGACCTGCAAGCTCCTCCGGCGCTCCTCGCTGTCAGCGGGGTGGAGATCGCTCCTCATGGGCTCCCGTGGTTTATAAAATGGCACTGCACTGTCTTGTTTGTAGCTTAGTTTTGTGGCGTCGGACCTTGTAGGACACTTTTTGTTCACTACGAGAAGACCGCGGTAGCCCACAAACACCCACTGTAAAGCAGCTAACATTGAAAATGAGTATAGTGGCGCTGAGCTAGCAGTATAGCAGTGCAGCGCCGTTATTCCACCGTCTGGGGAGAACCCTGCCACTCTTGCGGTCCACACTTGATGCGAGGAAACAACAATGGTGGACTTCAACGTCGAAAATAGCGGTCTGATGTGACGTGACAGGAAAACGTTTGGTTTGAAGTGAAAATACCATTTGAGTAGAAGTGTTACTTTTAATTTTATCCACAGGTAGTGACATTTGCTTTGAAGCAAACTGAAAACATCAGGTTTAAAAATGAACCCATAATTTTTCATTAGACCAATTTAAAACTAGAAAAATTGCATTTCCTGCGAAAATACAATGTGAATGCTGAAGCGAAATCTGCTGAATGTACTGCCGAAAAGCTGAAAAAGCTGAAAGCTGAAATGCCAGAAAAGTTGAAAGGGCTGAAAAGCTGAAAGGGCTGAAAGGGCTGAAAAGCTGAAAAAGTTGAACATATTGCTAGCTGAACAGTTTCTGTAGCTGAACATGAAGCTGAATGTATGAAAAAGCTGAAAAGGCTGGAAAAACTGAAAAGGCTGAAAAGCTGAAAAGGCTGAAAAGCTGAAAAGCTGAAAAGGCAGAAAAGTTAAAGGCTAACGGAGTTGAAAAAGTTGAACATTTTAATTGCTGAACATGAAGTTAAATGTTTGAAAGAGCTGAAAAGGCAGAAAGGTGAATATCTGAAAAGGCTAAAAAGCTGTAGAGTAAGAGGGCTGGAAGAGGTTAAAATGTTTTTTAAAAAGCTGAAAAGGTGAAAAGCTGTAGAGTAAGAGGGCTGGAAGGGGTTAATTAAAATGGTGAAAAAGGCTAAAAACTTGAAAAGGTGAAGGCTGATAGAGCTTAAAAGGGTGAAAAAGGATGGAAGAGGATGGAAAGCTGTAGAGTGAGAGGGCTGAAAAAGCTAAAACAGGTGAAAAAAAGATGAAAATGTAAAAAAGTTAAAGGGTGAAGAGCTTAAAAAGGTGAAAAAAAGATGAAAAGGTAAATAGCTGTAGAGTAAGAGAGGGCCGAAAAAGTTAAAAAAGGATGAAGAGAGCCGAAAAAGCTTAAAAAGCTGAAAAGGGATGAAAAGCTGTAGAGTGAGAGGGCCGAAAAAGGTAAAACAGGTGAAAAAATGATGAACATGTAAAAAAGAGTGTTGAAAGAGCTCAATAAGGTGAAATAAAGCTGTGAAGTAAGAGGGCTGGAAGAGGTTAAAATGGTGAAAAAAGGCTAAAAAGGTAAAAAGTGAAAGGCTGACAAAGCTTCAAAAGGTGAAAAAGGATCAAAAGCTATAGAGTAAGAGGGCTGGAAGGGGTTAAAATGGTAAAAAAGGGCTAAAAAGTTGAAAAGTTAAAGGCCAAAAGAGTTTAAAAGGGTGAAAAAAACATGAAAAGGATGGAAAATGATGAAAAGCAGTAGAGCTGTGAGAGGGCTGAAGAAGCTAAAACAGGTGAAAAAAGGATGAAAATTTACAAAGGTTAAGGGTGAAAGAGCTAAAAATGGCTGCACATACGCTGGAGCAGGAGGAACCCTAAGCCCTAAGAGCACATCTGATCTAAATCAGGTGTGCTCTTGCTTGGTTGGAATAAAAACCTGCAGCCACAGTGGCCCTTTCCTGGATCAGTTTGACACTACTGGTCTATGTAAAGTAAAAGATGTGGGATCCAAATGCAGCTGAAGAGAATTCTTTCTCCAGTGTTCCAGCTGCTCTCAATCAAGTGATGATGTCACACACTCTAGCTCACGCAATACACACGCATTGTTGAGATACACACGCAGGAGAAGTAACAGAGACAGAGATGAAGGGATCCCATAAGGATGAATGAGAAAACACCTCCCAAACCCCTGCGATTCTTGAAAAGACTGTAATGGTTATGGCCAAAATATTTATATGCTGAGTGAGAGGAGACATGGCTGAACGCTCTCATGTCGTTTTTATTTCTGTCGAGTCAGAAATGAGGGCACAGGAGCGAGAGACAAATCAGGTACCGTCTGCTCTCGGACAGAAATTTAGCCTCAAAATTAACATTGCGGCTTATTGAGCGGCTGCTCTGGTTCTTGTCGCTCCAGGGCTTCCACATCCAAAACTGTAAGTCGTACATCTGAAATGAGACCATCAGCTGAAAGCCAACAAGATTTCCTGCATTTCTATGCATATACTGTCTATGTCAAGTAAAACATGTGGATTCAGAATCAAGCTGAAGACAATTTTGTCTCCCATTCCTCGAGCGACCTCACACTGTAGCAATGATGTCACCCACTCTAGCTGACGCAATACACACCCATTATAAAATCAGAAGACGGGCTAAAACTCCTTAAAACTAAAACTGCAACATTTTCAAAACCGTACAAGATTTTTAAAAAAAACTGAATACAGGGTCAATAGTTCAAGTTTCACTGAGTGGTTTAAAGTTGGATTTAGTTGTATTTAGTGTGAATGCCTTCAGCATTCACACTAAATACACTTTAAAGGAATGACACAGTAGCTTCACTTTTTTCAGTGTAACTGAACATTTTAGGAGCACAATCACTTCCTCTGCCATGTCTGTGCACTTCAGTGTCGATTGGCTATTACTGTTGTTACGTGTGACCTATCAAATAGTGTTGCCAGACATGAAGTGAAACAACGTAGCTAAATACAGACAGAGAGGCAGAGACTGCTGCAGAGCCAAAGTAGCCTACTATTATATGAATGTTTATCGGCAAAATGACGGATATAGTTGGTCAACCTTGTAATGCAGACTGAAACACTTAAATTTAACATCATTAAACGGTCCAATGGCCTTGTGCTTTACCTACCTGTGCTTCATGTGCAAAGCTGTTAGCCTTTTTCCAAGGCCTGAATGTTCGTGAATGTTTCTCATAAATCTAAGAAAACATTTGCATGGCTGATGTACGCATATGAAGTCGCTCAATGTCTGTCCCTTCTTCTCACACCTATGCTCAGGTTTGATGTCAGGACAACGGCGAAAAGCTTATGAAAGGTGCTGCTCACTGTTTAAATAATTCTCTTTGTGAGTTGCTTTGTGACAGGCTCTCTAAGCAGCTGCTTTCTACAGTGTGTGTGTGTCTGTTAATTTAGTATTCCCTGAGATCACATGGTTGTCAGAAGCGGGGACAGAGATGAACGTAAAGGTTCTCCATATCATGCCCTTGGACATGTGACAAAATGTGTGCACCTGTAAGCAAACTCTGACCCGTGTGTGTTTAACTTGTTAGCAGCTGTCAGCTGGTCTTGTTTGTTACGGCTATTCTGAATCAGATCAGACACTGATCAACACTGACTCATGAGATTGCCAAATATTCACACCCCTGATATAAAACAGTAGACAGAACCACCATGACATCACCCACAGGATTATGAAGAGCCAGAATGAAGCTCAAACTGGGTGGTACCCGCCATTGCCATCTTAGCAGTGCCTTACTCTGCCTAACTATCAAAAATCAAAAATGGGCAAGTGGGAGTTGAACTGTGGGAGGAGCTGAAGTAAGCCTAGTTAATTAAACTAGTTGACTGAGCTGGAAGTTTGCAAGCTATGGAGCCAAAGCAGTGACAGGGAATTATGGCACGGAAAATAAAATGTATCAATGAAAACAAAACCTGAACTAACAAAGGAAACACTGGCATTGAAACATTTGTATTTGAAAAAGTTGTAATGGCATGGAAACAAATATCTGGCACCGAAAATGTACTAGTTGATTGAACATTAAATTCATTGTGGCCCACTAAGCTCCCCCTACATACTCAATATAAGTGGGATGGACTATTAGCTATTAGGAGCCCAAATCTGATGGCCAGTGGAAAAAAAGTCCCAGTGTATCGATGTTGACAAACCTGACACACACAACAACCTCATCAAATGTCCAGGTAATTTTTTCTGTAAGCTATCGTCTGTCATAAATACACTTTATTTTGCTGTCTAATTTGTTCAATGTGACTTTATTGGAAACTAATTACATTGCTGTGGCTGTTTTGACAGCCGTTCAACATGTAATTCTATCACGTTTATTACGAGCTGAAAGGAAGTCAACCCAGGTCGGTTTATGCCCCACTTCCATCATTTCTTTATGCTGTTTACAAGATTCATTATTAGAAGGTAGGTCATGTCGATTTATGTGTATCATTTACATTAAAACACCCTCTGCTTCTGACAGTCTGTTGAGCTGACAGACCAGTAAACCAGAAAGCAGGTGTTTTACGGTCAGGCCTTGTTACAACTTTAAAATAAGAGCACAAAGGGTGTGTTTCTGTTCAATCTGAGGTCATTCGTGAGAAGTTACACTGACAAGACACTCATTATCTCTCTTATCCTGCAGTGTCTTTTCATTTCCCATCTTCTCCCTGTGCGTTCACAAAGTAACGTCACATTGATGAGAGCTGGCGGTAAGCCGTCACTCAAAATGGCCACACCCCAATTTATGCATATGCTTTAATATAATTCAAATTAGTTAGTTATATTAAAATGCACCCCTCAATACAGTTGTCATTAAATGATACATTAGATGCAGAGATCAGAACTGTTCTCTATTCCAGGCTGTATTTCTGCTGTATAGCATTTTAATGTGGGCTCTACAAGGGATTTAGTCACTTTTGGAGACAACCTTAAGTTGTCTAAATGTAGTGGTTGTTGGTGTTTCTTTTATACAACTAGTGCAATGCCCGTAGGAAGAATGTATTCCTACAGAAAAGTGGGAGGTTAAGTAGGTTTTTCATGGATGGCCAAGTGAGGTTGTTTTTGAAGATGGGGCGTCAGGGATATAATTGGCTGTTTTTGACTACTTTTGATTATACCATTATATTTTACCTTAAAAGCTATTTACCTTGCCTTGCTTGGTGTCATTATTTTCAGCACAACCTCACATGTGTGACTGTACAGTTATTTCTTCATTTTGACATACTGTATTAACACTATGGACCTAAAATAACATAAAATCAGAGTAGGAAAAGTTCGATTTTTTACTGTGAAAACCATAAATATGTTTAATGAACCAACTGCATTAGTTATAATGCAAATATAAATTGTTTGCTAAATTTGTGCATAAGTTTTTGAAATTTACAAATGTGTAACTACATTGTTACATTTAAATGCAGGCAATGCCTCAGGCTCAGGGCTCAGCTCATTCCTGCCTGTTCCACATTCAGTCTCCTCCTTGTTTTGACTCACAACACAAACAAATGACTCCACTACACTAAACACACTACACTAAACACACTACACTAAACACACTACACTAAACACTATATAACACACTAACTATACACTCCAAAAACGCTATATGTCACAAATCTCTCAACTCTCAAAACTCGCTATCTCTGGCGCTGTCTCCAACACGTTACTGCTGCTGTCACTCATCCGCCGACGTCCCTCCCACAACTTCCTTTTCCTCAACAACCAAACTTGCTGCTTGGACACTTTCGTGACAAAAGCCCGTTTTTACCATTTCTTCCTGCACCAGACACAAAGCAAACGTGACGGCAATGTTCGCGAAAAAGCGTGGAGGAAATTATTTACCCTAAGTCCGGTTTTGGACGTGCTGGTGCATCTGGTCCGTCGACTAGGTGGGTGGGCGCGAGCTGGACCGGGATTTTGCCGGCGGTATGGTCCCATTCTGTTCTGTGCATCTAAACTGACTGTTGTGGATTAATGAGACTAAACGAGTCCGGACCAAGTCTGTTCGGGTCTGAGCGCAGACTCACGGACGCAGTAATTGTAACGTAACTTGTAAAGTAACCGAGTCTCAGACCCGAACAGACTTGGTTACTTTACAAGTTACGTTACAATTACTGCGCTTTAGTGCACCGCTAATTTGGAGGTGGATAAAATAATTAAATCTTGTGGCTTTTCTAGATTTTCCAAATATTTTTGAACAGAATATGGTAATTGGGGTCCTTAATGAATAGGATAACGCAGCAGAGCATACACATGCATGCTTTAAAATGTATGATTTCATTATTGCTGTTAACTTTTTAAAATCGAAATGTAGCAGATCTTCCATAAAGAGTAAAAAGATGACCACTCAGCTGAGAGGGAGTCTGTGGATCAGTCCAACACATACTTGCTGTTCTGTTTGTGCATATGTATTCATCTTGTTTTGATTTTTTCCTTGAAGAGCCACAGGTTGGGTCTTGCATAGAGACCTTGTAGTTAACTAGCCATTTATCTGTGGCTCCTGGGCCAGTGAATATCTCTGTGTCCCCCGTCCCCCGTCCCCCTGCTGAGAGATTCCAGAGGCTCCTCTCCTGGCCTCTCAGGGCTCCTGGGTCACTCGTTTGTCATCATGACCTTTGACCTCTGTAGGCCAGTGTGCTGGGAGGAATGTCGGAGATGTTTACCTTTACTGAGACTGATGGTGTCCAGGTGGCTCTTTCTTTTTACTTACTTTTTTTCAATCTTGTGTGTTTTTACTGAGCCAGGCATCTTGAGAGCTCCACTACTCTGGTGCAGCCAGCCAGCCTGGTGAATTATGCAGAGGTAGTGTGATAGTATAGCCCATCATGCTGTTGGTGTACTAATACCTGTTATTACCAATGCCTCCGAAGAAAACTGTCTTTAGTTTCAGCTTTGGCACGTTTGTGGACAGACTTTTTACATTTGTGTCAGAGAGTATCTGAATTGTTTTGACTGGAAAGTGATGAGAGAGAGAGCTATTGATTAGCCCTCTGTCTGGGTCCGGTCAGAGAACACGCTCATCCAAAGGGCCACTTCCCAGAGTTTGTTAGCCATCAGACAGTCAGCCGAGCAGTGTGGCTAGACAGAGAGGGCATTCAGTAATAGGTAATGGACCCCCATTTCCAGCTCCCACCGCCCTCCACTTCAACATGGTGCCATCTATCACTCTCGCACAGAACCTTCCCAGTGGCTCCTTGCTGGGTCCTCATCTACTGGAAACTCTTGGAAAGTTTCCTGCCCTCCCCTGCCCCCAGCCCCCTCAGCCCCTCTAAAGAGCCCATTAAACAGTGTTGTAATGCAAACAGTAAGTCCAAGGAGAGTGAGGGCCAGGTGTCGGGTGCAGAGGGGATGAGCGTCTAATGCAGCCATTATGAGTGGCGGGGAGGGTGGGTGGATTATCATAAAAGCATCTCCCCTCCCTCTAATGTGGACATGTCTGATCAATACCAGACTCCTGGGAGGGGATGGTAAGATGGACGGATGAAGGATGAGAGGAAAGGGAGCAGATTTATTTATCTCTCTACCGGCAGAATGCTCTGTCGCCACACCACAGGATGGCAGTGAAAGACGAAGAGAAGCTACATGAGGAGAGGTCGGAATGACAATATTTCTGTTATCTGATGCAGAATCCAAGTTATGTGACTTAGATAGTAAAATGAGTCATTTCGCAGAAGTTTTGAGGCTTTTCTTAACGTTTTACAGACACGTCTTTCACAATGTTAACTTTTGGGGAAAAGTCCCAGTGCATCAAATGACTATGTAATTACAAGGCTTGGCCATGACAAAGACTGGCTTCAAGGCCTGTTGCTCTTTGTGGGGGCTTGATCTTGATGATGAGGCCAGTAGTTGCAGAGGAAGTTATGGTCAAGTCAACTGCATTACATAGTCCTCCTCCTTTCCTTCGTTGGGTTTACCAGCGGATTAAAAACCACACCACCATCCACTGTATTGAAGTATATAACAACATGCTATTCACTGACAGGTGCACTGTCTTGAGTGAGTAAGAATGGGATGCACAGTTCCAAAAATAGAAAATCAATATGTGGCGGCCAATGTTGATAAATAAATTAATGTGTGGGCAACACTGAGTTGAAGTCGGAATGCAGTGTGGACTCTCCGTAATAGATTAGATTTAAGTGGTGTTTATCTTTTTTGTGCACTGAGCAGCTGAAAACTGCCTGTTAGCTCACTATTTAGGTTTCATGCAAATAAAGCTCATTGAAACAAAGTAATTAAAGTCTTTGTGCATGACCTTCTGCAGCAGTCTGTGTATCATCACTTCATTCAATTAGTCAATTCAGTCAAATGAAAAAAAGAAACAGGTCTGAATTTTGTCTGATGTGGGTAAGTGTGTGTTTTACTGATTTCATGTTGAAGTGGTTATCCAAATACAAATACATCTTTTCACAGTGTGCATGCACTAAGTGATCAATGCACAGGACAGTTTTTCGTTGTATGCTTGATGCCTGTATTGTAGTGACACATAGTTTTGCATTTAATCATTGTCAAAGGATTTCCTTCCTTGAAATCATCCCTGTGCTGACAACTGACAACTACTGTAATTCACAAGAAATCAAGCTTAATTTGTTTTGGGTTTTTTGGTTTCCACTCATGTCAGCTGTACCAAAAAAAACAAAAACAAAACCAATACTTCAATTAAAACATACTTCTATGAAGTCTGCAGCCACCTCTGTGATTCTGTCTGAAAATACTGACTTTTATCAATTTATTTTCAATTGAACAAAACTAATAACTAACTAATAACATCTTTGCTCAGTACAGTCTTTCATTCCGAGTCTCCTTGGCTTCCTCCCACTTCCACTTGCTTTGACCTCAACTACTTGGACTTCATTGTTCAAGACAGCATCTTCCATTCTTGTGACATTATCAAGTTGCACAGACAGACACACAGACAGACCATTGAGACTGCCATGACTGGTAATAAGGATCTGGCATTGTATTAGCATTGTATTGTGGAATGAGTAAGTTCTTTGAAGCTAACATCCACAAACCTTGCTTTGCACTGAGCTTGGTACCAGCAGTATTGCCCAATTTATTTTTACTTCTATGTCTTAGGGAGTAGAATATACTAGTAGTAAGCACTAATATCATGTGGTCTTCTTTTAACATTTGAAGGGCACTCAGTCGCCAGCTCTGCTTTCACTAATGCTGTTTTATATAAAACCAATCTCTATGAAAGCCCTGCACCTCCCACACACATGAGCTGTCCTGACCTCCGCATCATGCTGCACAGTGAAAGCGCTCTACTCACTTTTTTCTTGTCACATTATTTTCCATCTTCTTCACACATAATCACATACACACTGTTACATGCCTGCATCACAACATGGGCCAGAGAAAACAAATGAGTCCCATAATGTTGTAGTACACAATTGTGTTTTCCAGGCAGTCAGAAGTCCATTCACACACAAATATCATTCACCAGCTTTGACCCCTGTCCTCTCATTATATTTTAGCTATCTTGGTCTTATTGCTTTTTGTGTGGAATGAAATGACAGGTAAACCTCTGGCCATTTGGTGTGGTAGCTGGGGCTGGTACGGACAGTTTACAGGGACCAGGTAGGTAACTGGTCCCTTCTTGGCCCTATAGTAAGGAAAGGCAGGCCAACAATTTGACAACACACATGGCATGCACACACAGAGTAGTGTAGCTGTGTTGGGGCAGGTCCTGTGTGGTTCAGTAGGCAGTGAGCAGACATAAAAACCAGTTCTACTTAAAATAATTTCAATCCACACTGAACTTTAGATGGATAGATGAAGTTACTGTTTGAATATTAATTAGAGTTTAACCGGTAAACACAAGCAATGGTATAGTTCATATAGTATTTTTTTTCCCCTGATAATCAGTCTACCCCTGGTACACAAAGTGTTAAAAAGGTGTTTTGAAAGTCACTGATTTTTTTTTTTTACTGAAATTAGAATTTTTATTAGACAATCAGTTGACTATTCAATGTGTGTTATTAGTATTAGTGTTACAAAGCATTAATCTATAATGCTTTTATTAATCTAATAAATGTTTACGACAGTGTCATTTCTGGTTCCAGCTTCTCCAGTGTTCGGACTGGTTGCTTTGTAAATTTAACATTTGTAAGTTTTAAGCTGTCGGTTGGACTAAACAAGACATTCAAGTTATCATCTTGGGACAGAAGAAGATGAGATGACTTTTTTTCTCTTTTGTTTGTTTTACATTTGATAAACCAATTGACATCATTTATCCGTCATAAAATGACTGTTGGACTAATGAAATAAGTCATCCTTGGGACTGTGTTTGTGTTAAGTGCAACAACATTTTGATCATCAGGGACAGTAAAACAATCAAATGGAAGCCTCCTGACTCCTGAAACCATTCATATGTCGGTGACACATCAAGGCCCAGTCAGCCAAATGTATCATTTACCAAATGACTGCAAGTGTACACTCTAGCAGTATGTTCCCCAGCTTCATCAAATAAGGAAGTGTAAAGGAGAGTGTAATCTTCTACCAAAGCTGCTCATCTGCTCAAGTACTCAAACCCTTTTTGCTCTCCCCTGCAGGAAGGCTAATGACAGACATGTAAGTAGGCAGCGTGACCTGTTCTGCTGCACATGGAGTTTATTTGCTGTGGTTTTAGTTGCAGCTTCTATGCTTTGCCCCCAGGGCGCAAATACGTCTGCACTGCTCCAGCCCAGGGAGCACCAATCTGACAAGCAGTGCAGACCTAATCCAGGCCAGGTCTGGGGCTGTGTTTGGTATGCATCCCCTAGGTATGGAATAAATACAAGGCCAGTAAGCAGATCTGCTTGCATGGACGGCCGCAGGGGAGTGTCGGGCTTTCCAACCTTGCGTTACATGCCTCTCTTATCCATATATGTAACCTCATAACATTTTGGGCTTTTCACAAATAAGAACAGCTTTGATCTCCTGTGGAAAGTGATGCAGTTTTAATGTCCAACTTCAAGGGCCATTAGCTGCATTTTTATCAGTTAGCGAAGCTGCTTGGCAAATTTCTGAATGTCAAATCAAGGGGTGTTGGTAGCCTAGAGGATAGAGAAGCAGGTTTGTGATTGGAGAGTTGTCAGGTCGAGTTCCTCGCTTGGAGAATATGGGTGGGGAAAGTGGATAAGTAACACTTTTCCCGCCCTACAGTGCTTCAGCTGAGTTACCTTTGAGCAAGGCACTGAACCCCCCACTGCTTCAGAGTGCTCCATTGGTATTCTCTGGCTGAATTAAGGCTTTTTAAAAAAGGAAGGAGAAGTCCATTTTGCCCTGTGTTTACTGAACCTTTAAAGAGTGTCTAAGCTTGGTGGTGTCCCTCCATACCCACTCCTCCTTACTACGTTAAGCCGCCACAGGTAGAGCAGAACAGTTTACCTGTTTCAATTGCTTTGTAACTTGTGGATTAGCAGAAGCCTCTAATGGCTAAAATCACCATAGCTTACCTTCTACTGCAGCGGATGAGGAAGGAAAGAAAACACACTGAAGGAGAAAAGGTAGAGTAAAGGGCAAGTGAAGGAAACCATGACACTTATTTGATGAAGGGGCATCACAGGGGGAGTGGACATACATGTTACATAGAAAACATGAGGAACTTTTTCTTTCTCCTGTTCAGTGAGTTATTTATCTAGTTTATGTCCAGTTTGAAAAAGAGAAAAATAGAATTCAGAGGGTTTAAAGTTGTATTTTTTCTTTTAAGAGAGGAAAATAGAAGCCAGAGCAGACTCTTTAATTTCTACACATATTGTGAGTTCATGTTGTTAATTAATTATGCTTACAGCTGGCATATATCCCCAGGTGAAACTACGGGGCTATCAGGCTATATCTTCTTGCAGTACAAAGAGGTATTAGCAGACAGCATGGGCTGAAGCTAGCTGGTTATCATGCTAACTTCAGTAGACATCTCTGCAACACAGAATATAGAAACATTTGATATAACACTATACACTGTTGTTTCTTGACACATTTGCTAATGTTAGTTAACATTCAACTTGTGGTTGGGACACTTCAATTCAATCACACAGTGTTTAATTTCTGCCACTAGGGGTCTCTAAATCAAAACAAAAGACGTAAGTTGTGTGGGATCATGCACGATTTTGTCTGCATTGTAAACTTAACAAGTTCAACCTACCCTTCTAATGATCATGACTTTCAAAATAAAGCTTGCTGACCAACTTTTGGACTATTAGTGTGAAAATGGTGTGACTTCAGTTGGGTTTAGCCACAAAAGCAACTTCAGTTTGGCCTACTTGGCCATGACTATCCACATCATGAAAATAAGTATGCTACTTACACTGGTCAGCCACAACATTATGACGATGGCCCACCCCACAGGACGATGCACCCTGCCACGTTACACAACTGCAAAGGTATCAGGGCACATCATGGAGTGCTGCTGTCATGAGGGGGTGTACTTGATCTGCAAAGCTGTTTGGGTTGGTGGTGTGTGTCAAGTAACATCCAGATGAGTGCCAGGCCCCAAAGTTTGCCAGCAGAACATTGCATTGTAAAAAGATGATCGGTGTCACTTGTCAGTGGTGACGTTGTATGTTACATATGTTAACCTACTTGCGTTAAATAATTTGAAAACAAATCAACTCCTATCGCTCTTTATACTGCACAATTGCACTACAATGGCACATTAAGAATTGATGCTAGAGGGGTTACGACAGCACCAAACTTAGGCATAGGGCAGCTGAGCAGCCTGTGGTCTTTCACATGTTGGGAGTCAGAATGAGCTGGTAAACTACCACTACTGTAGATGAAGATCTATGTTATGTGACTCAGGCATAAATGTTCACAGACGATGTACTGGTTTAGTTTTTAACACACTGTGTTTAGTCTCATTCAGCAACAGAAGACCAAATCAAATGCACTGTAATTTTGAAAAAAAATGTGGATTTCTATGGTTTGAACATTTTTAGGTACATTTGGATTACTGTTGGCTGAACTCAATATATATTTAGACATTTTAGGCAGAAATATTCCATGTTATATCTTTAGGAGATGTTTTAGTTGATTAAATGATTCATATGAAAGTCAGGTTCTATTGTCAGAATCAATTGATCTCTCAAAAAATATTCATGTCTACCCTCCATTCCCTGACATAGGTGTGCATAATTATTTGTTCTGATATAGATTTAATAGGAACAAAATGTCATGAAAAAAGCATTTGCCCTCCATATTTACTTTAGATTTTTGTCAAGCTCTGTTATGGTACTATTATTTGTATTTTATTTCTTATTCAAGCAGCAATACTTTAACTGACTTTTTAATACAGATGCTTTTACAGAACCATCTTTTTGAAATAATACTTTTCAGAAAAATTTCCTAGAAAATCAAATGAGCTTGAGCTTTCGCATCTGGAACATCCAATAGAAGAAGTTATCACTTTACAACAGTGACCAAAACATTGTAGACCAGCCTTCAATACTTAAAGTTTTCAATGCCCAGGACACATTTTTATTACTACCAAAAGAGTGTTGAGGTTTGATACCTGACCTTAGGTACACATATTCCTAAAGATAACACAGATTTAGTTTTTGTCATGTGTGAAGTCCCCCTCCTCCCGAGAAACACTCAACACAGACACTGACACATTCCTGATGGCACAAGGCATAACTTGTTATGGAGGCTGTTCACAGGGCTGTGTTAAGGTGAATCCAGACACACACACTAGGCTGTGTGCACCAAGAGGGGCAGCGTTGATTTAGGGCATTACTCAGACAGAGAGACAGAGGGGGGGGGGGGGTCTCCCCTGACTGCATTAGGAGAGCCTACAGCCTTTGTGATTCCTTTTGATCAAATCTCTGTGAAAGATGAGTGTCATGCCCTCTTCCAGCCAGCTGTGAGGGGACTGCCCTGTGACTCTGAGGGGATAGATGTATGTGTGTGTGTGTCTGCCCACGTGAAAGAGCAAGCACACCTCTATGCATGCACACATGCGTGTGTGTGTGTGCATGAGTTGTGTGCGCAGGCTACAGAGGGAGCAGGCAGCTCCTGAGGTGAGAATGCAGAGTGGGAGGATCTCATTCCAATCCCCTGTGCCCAGTTTCAACACACACACACACACACACACACACACACTGAACATCTTGAGTAGTTTAGAGCCAGTCCACGGCAACATTAGAGGAGAGAAAGCAAAGGAGGCGTGTGTGTGCATCTGTGCAGTGAGAGTAAAAGCACAGTGACTACTTCTTCCTCTCTTTTTTGTGGAGTGAATGTTGGCGGCTTGGTGTGTGTGTGTGTGTGTATGTGTGTGTGTGTGTGTGTGTGTGTGTGTGTGAGGCAGAGTACATGTGTGTCTGTTTTGTGGAAGGAGATGCTGCTGGGTGTGATGGCTCTTTTGCATTAGTACTTGAGCGAACAGGAGAGTTGGAGCCAGTTGTTTTGTGGGACTCGCGGGGAATGGCAAACTCCACGGTATCCTTGGAAACATCCGACTAAATGACAATGGCTGAGGTAAGAGAGACAGCTTTTCACCACTATTCTGTCTGCTCCTCTCACACAAACCACCCGCTCACACAGTCAGGATATGTTTAACAAAGACAAACTGGAAGGAGTTTATGTAGATCCGAGTGACAGTCGGGAGTGTGTTCAGAGGGTCTGCACTTCAGGAGAAATACAGATGTTTTATATTTTACGACTGTATACATGTGCATTCACCACTTAATGTGACAGGACATGAGTAGAAACATGCAGGTATGGGTGTTACAAGTTGTCACATAGGGTTCGATATGTTGGCGTATCATTTGACATGCTTTGATAATGCCAGAACTGACTGAGTTTCAGTGCTACATGAAAGTGATACTGCTTTGGATTCTGTATTTTGAAAAAAAAAATGTTTCTACAAACTATAATTTTCATTTAACAAAAAAAAGGCCAAGTTCATAAAATTGTCTCTGAACACAGACAGCTCGACAAAAACTTTGTCTAAATAAAATTATCTGAAACAGGCAAAACTTGAATTCAAATCCGGAACAACTTGACTGAAGGGTAAATAAACAAGATTCCATATCTGACAACATAGTTAATGCCAGTTTTTGGTAATGTAAAGTTTTTGCGAAATTGTTAGTTTTCTTGAAAGTTGTCGGAGCTCATTCAAAACACAGACATTTCTTTAACTTTTGGCCACTATCTGATTTTTCTGTGACTGATGGAGAAAACAAAATGAGAGTGTGGACAGAGATTGTCTCTACATGCCTTCCAAGAATCCAGAGACAACTCCCAATGAACAATAACAGCAACTTCACCACAGACAAGTCAGGCTTCCCGCTCAGTTGCGTGTGATTCCCTTCCGTTTTTCTCCTCCATTTCATCCTCTTTACTTTACTGATACTTGGTATTTTTCTCTTTCCGTCTGCCTTTTAAGTCACTCTCATTAATTCTATGAACTTTTTATTTACCACTTTTATTTGACTTTATGATGTTCAGTTATACTCTTTTCTCAACATCATGCACTTTCACCTTTTGCCTAAAGACAGTAAGGCTCCTGTGAGAAAAATAGTGTGTTTCAAACTATCAGAGGACAGAACCAGTCTCAAGTTCTTACCTGGACCTGTTGTCCATCTACCCGTTTCTCTGTCTGTCTGTGTGCAGTTCCTGTAGCCTCCTGGCCGCTGGCCCCAGCCCATTGGAATGTAATTTAAGAGCAGCCTAATGTTTTGTTGCAGCCATAATGTAACAATTAGCTGAGCTGTCTGTGCTGGTGGTGTTGGTAGCGGCAAAACACTCTCACCATATCTGTGTGTCTGAACTATTTGTGTGTGTGTGTGTGTGTGTGTGTGTATGTGTGCGTACGTGTGTGTGTACGCAACGGAGCTAAACAGTTGGAGGAGAAACAGTTGTGGTTTATTCCCTGTTAGATTACAGTTTGTCAGAGCTGAGCAGAGCTCATGAAAATACACTTAATTAGAGCAAAGTCAATGTCAAACAGATACTGATAGATCATCCAAGTTAAAGTCATAATATGAGTTTTGATATATTTGTGCTACTTGAAATAAACAATTACAATGACTTACTCATTGCTTTATTATTTTACCTTAGCAATCTGAGAAATCTTTTTTTCATGCTTTTATTTTTGCAATTTATATTTATATTTACTCTAACATAATCATTATAATAATAATATAACATAATAATGTTGATCCTTGAGCCATCCTATGGATTTCTATGATAATGCAGAACATCTTATTAGCAGTTAAAGGAACATAACATAGATTAATAACCACCCATTAGTGGTTTAAGTGAAATTAAACCTTGCATATTTCTGAGTGCAGAGTGAATTTCATGTTGGTATTACTTGCACTTATTTTACATAATAATAATAATAATGATAATAATGATAATAATGATGATGATGATGATGATGATACTACTACAACTATTACTACTACTACAAATAATGACAATATTATTATTATTATTATTATTATTATTATTATTATCATCAATCATAATAATAATCTTCATAATCAAGTAAATAGAATCTTTCAAATGCACGTATTGAATATGATCAAGCTCTGGTGGAGCCTGCCATGTGAAATTTTATCTTTCTCTAACAGGTTGCCTTTTTAATTTTCTGATGAGGCCATTACTCCAGCAATACATGAAAATGATTTGAAATTAGTGTGTGTGTGTG
>CAEMYA010000087.1:661233-674577 GCA_903131615.1 Diplodus sargus
CCCAAAGCCAGAGGTGATTGTTTTCGAAAAAAGATATTCATTCAAAAAAATATACGATGATATATTTTCTCATATATCTTTGAAAAGATAGAGAACTGAAAAAGCATTACAGCAGCCTACATTTTCTGGCCTCAATGTCAACTTCGATGACTGTTTGACTAACAGCTAATCTACGGAGTGCACTACTAACTGTCCAATAAAGCAATCTTTATAAAACATTATAATTATTAGGAACTAATTACACCAATGGTAGTTATTAATCACATTGTTAATGCTTTATCAGTCCATTATAACCCATTGCTATGAATGACTTTTAGGTTGCCAGGTGGGGAGAAAAATAAACATCACAAAAGATTTATTACAAACTTTTCTTTTGAAATGTTTTATAATTGAACTATAAAACATTAATGAATGCTTTGTACATCTTTAATAAATCAATTAGTTACAACTTATTTAACATTTATATAGAAGAAAGAACCACTACATTTAAATTTGTAATGGAAAGTGACATTCTGTCAGCAATCTGTTGCTTTTTGATCACAAGGGATCAAAATCTTTAGCAAAAAATCCTTACAAGGAAAAAAAAAAAGCTGATGATTATAATGACAATAAATACTCAAAATCTTGATCTCAATGCTCCTTTTTTTTCCGTATGTGCCTCAAAATGATATACAATACAGCTGCCAGCCTGTGGATGCCTGTTTTATTTGAGCATTACGTAAATAAATTCTGTGCCATGCACATTAGTGATCATGTATATTTCCCTTCAGGAACACTTTTGCTTCCTTTATTTCCCCTGTGCCATAATTGTGTTATTAACTGATTAATGGCTGATAGTAAAATCTGATCTGCTCAGTCTTGGCCGTCAGTCTCCCTCTTCCTCAGAGTCGCTGATAGCCCTGTTTTTATTCACTCTTTGGCACCACCACTGCTTGTTTTCCCATCAAGTGTCAGTTAGTGCCTGGCTGCTGCTAATTGATTAGTTTTCCACCGCATTAGTCCAACAAGACCCCGTCCATCCCAGATCTGCCTCTGTCCAAGCAGCTGTTCACTTCTGTTGAGTCTCTAAAGCACCATGGCTATTCCAGACATATGGCAGGATTTTATTTTAAGAGTCAGAGAGGACTATTTCATTTTATTGTGTGTGTGTGTGTGTGTGTGTGTGTGTGTGTGTGTGTGTGTGTGTGTGTGTGTGTGAAGGATGTTATGGCTGTATTCCAGCAGTGGGATGAAGTTGATGTTTTCTGTGTCTGACTTGGAAGGAATAATGCAGTTGTAGTTTTCGTAAGTGACATCAGTACATTCTATATCTAAAGTTCACCACATTTTGAACCTTTTAATGTCATTTCACAAACATTATTAGATAGCATATAGTGGACTGAGACAGAAAATTAATTTCATATAATGAAACCAAGAAAAGAGCTGGATTAGATTTTTTACTGACTCTAATCAAAGATTCAACCATATTGAAATAGCGTCCATATAAAAGTTAAGCAACAATATAACATATAATATGTCATTTATAGTATAAAGTATATAATATACAGTTAACCTTTTCCTGATGCCAATCAACTCAAATACAAATATCACCAGTGTCTGTTTTTATTGTGTTTTCATTTAACATGGCCACATATTTCATCCACACATACCGGTCCCTCAGAGTGACTCTTGTCGCTCATTCTTTTTTCTTAACCTCACCTTCTCCCTCTTTTCCTCCATTCATGGCATTCATCTATCCATCCTACACAGACTGACCTCTGAGTGTACTGTCTCTCAACCAAGATGCCTTTATCTTCAACAAATAGACAGACACTGAGGACTGGTGGCTGAATGAAGACATACACAAGGAGACTGAATATCAAAGAAAATAATGATGAAGAGTTGCCGAAGCAGTGCTGTCAGTTTATACAAATTCATACACATAGGAGAAACTGTTGCGATAAAGAGATCCAGAGATATGAACGCTGTGTGGGTTTATAGCATCAGGAGCAAAACTATCTCTTACAAGAATATGTGTTAATCTATGGTGATATTCAATGACTGTTTTGATAGGATTTAATTTCTCCTCACTATTCAAAAATCTTATCTGTGAAGATAAGATTTTTCAAGAATGAACTCACCAATGAGAGAAGCTCTGAGTACATAAAAATGTTGATACACTCGGCTGGTTGCCGTCAGTTGTTATTGCACACTCACAGGAAAAGCTTAACAAGCAGCAGTAAGGCGATGAGTAGACTTGTCTACAGCAGTTTTTGCCCTTTGAACTAAATGCAAGCTGCATAGACTCTTTTGGAATACCATTCTATGTATACCTTTCATTTGAGTATCTCTTGTGCACACACCAGAAAAGTGACAAAATATGTTATGGTAATAAAGGAAAAGGTAAACCAAGTAGAATACAATTTCATCAGAGATGATTAGAGATATGGAATATTATATAATCCATCTTTGCTCACATCCTAGCATTTCTTACTTTCAGGTCTGAACAAACTGCAGGTTGTGAACTTCTTTTTAAAATAAAAACATTTGACATTAACAGTTAACTCAATGGTATATGCCATGAGAAGCAGGTCAATATTGGTCATTGGTATCGGCTGAAAAAAATCCATCCCTAAAAATTATGCAGACTCAAAATTAATTTAAACCCAAACCATTTGTAATTTATTCAACAACATACGCTACCACATTGCAAATGAGAGACATGTTACACACATTCTCAGGTATTCAAGGTGTGCTAGAGGTGGTGGGGTTGATGTGTGGCTACAAATTCATACATCAGAGGTATAAAGAAAGTGAACTGAATCAACTTCAGTAATGTGTACGAACAACTGTGGCATTGTTGTGACAACAGAAAATAGAACGAGATGGTTTGGGTGGAGAGGCTCGGTCACTAAGAGCCAGAGTTGTGATGGGCTGCCCTGCACTGTCATATTTCTTTCTCCTCTTCTTCTTCTTCTTCTCAGGAGCTCATGAAATGAATCGCTAATTAAGATAAATGACCTGGAGCACTTCGCCGGAATGTGTGTGTGTGAGAGTGTGTTACAGGCTGGTGAGCAAGCAGGGGCACCTGATTGAGATGTATATTAGGAGGAGCAGCAGCAGGAGGTGTGTGTGCACCCACAGTGGGATGGGATTATCTTAATTGGGCCGTGTTGGTTCTTGGTGCTCTGTAATGATGGGATTATGTTGCTGAGAGATTAGCAAAGGGGTTTTTACACCTCACTACTGTCCGGAGGAGGCTAAACCGGTTGGCTGGCGAATAATCCCAGACAGAGAGGGTGATAGAGAGAAAAGCAAAGCAAGCGGATGTCACGGGGCTGAAAGCTAGCACGCTGTGTTTCAAGGCCTGGTAGCTGCTGCCACCTTTCATCTGGGGTCAAATTATCTGTCCTAATGATGAGAGGTTGTTGTAAGGTGAAATAATATGATCCTAGATTTCAAGGACAAGCACAGCCTCAAGCTCAGAACCAAGCGACTCACTAACTGAGGAGGAGGAGATGGCCCCCCTACCCTCCCACCCAACCACACTTTTCCTGCCTCTGCACTCGTGGAGAGGGAGTGAGCTCCAGCAAGGAGCTAAGCACGCTGCTCATGTATACTAAAACCCCACTGATCATGCATTATAGATGCATGGGGAGAGAGGTGGCGTAGCACATCCACTCTGAGGTTTTCAGCATGTAGCACTAACAACATTGGCTTTGATCATAAATCTGATGATGCTTTTCCCTCAGTTCCTGGTGTGTAAATGATTTTTTTTGTCCAAGGGGGAGAACCAGGGAGTCAGAGTCATTTTTTAGTGTATCAGTGTGCTGGAGTCCTCTCAGCAGGGTCGGTGCCAAGTCAGCAACTACACACAAAACTTTACTCGTTACTGCCTTTTACCCCTCGCTCTGAATCTGAGTCGATCCACTTCCTCTGCTTTTTCTCTGTATGAAAAAGTATTTAACCTGTATGTGTATGTGTGTGTGCATGCGCCTGTGCATGCGTGCGTGTGTGTGTGTGTGTGTGCCCTAGGCATGGGTTGATTGAGATGGTTTTTGTTGTCCAGGTGTGTCTGAGACCTTTCGTTAATTTTGTGAGGACCTGTCCTGCAACACCATTGACACACACACACACACACACACACACACACACACACACACACACACACACACACATTTCTTTCAGTTTCTGTAGGGAACTTGACAGTTGTGCATTTTTCATGTAGCTTTGTAGGACGGGCATAACTTCAACTGTGCACTCATTCTAGCAGTTTTTTCTTGACTGCACAGTCACAGAAACTTGAGATGACATATATTGAGATATTTTCTATTACTGCTATTACATTCCTGGACAAATATGACCACTTGAAAAAAATTATACATTTGGAATTATGCAAAATATTAAAAGGGTATTATGTAAATAATGTTAAATCTTTAATATGAGGAATTTAGAAATGTGCTCTGTCCTCGTGGAACAACGCCTTTTAAACTTGCCGGGTCCACTAGCAGGTCTGATTCTACTCAAGAATATGTCTGGCTGAATATTATTATAAGATATCTACAGTATTTCTTTTAATGAGATGCTGCAGCCGTAACAAAACATTACATTTTCAGAAACAGAAACATGGGGAAATGTTAGGTGATAATCAAACACTGAAGAGGTTAGCCAGTCCACATAGATGCAACGCTGGTATTGCTTGTTGTAAAAACAAGGAATTAAATGATAAACTGTGTGCATTTTTTTTTTACAGGCTATCTGCTGCACTTTGGTGAACTGTAACTGTGACAGCTTCAAGCCTGGGAAGCTGAAGAGGAGGCAGTGTGAAAACTGCAAGCATGGCTGGGTAGCACACGGTAAGAGCTCACAGCTTATTGTCCACTGGTAATGCAAAGATATTCAACTGAGGCTCTTTTCAGGAATGATATGAATAGTACATGTGGATGGGGACAACATATAATGTGTTGTTTTTTTTACTTTCCCTATCTTTAGAAAACCATTTGGCCAAAAGGCTAATATTTTATGAGACACAATCACATCTTATGCTGTGGCTACAAAGTCACAACCCAGGCCTTAATTTGTGTCCACCATTAAGCAAGTCATTATGCATCCTTCGCCAAATGCATGGAGATTTTTTTAATGGAAATAGCTCATGAATGCTGTTTATATGACCGTTTTATTACTGAAATGATTCTGTCACTGTCAAATCTGTTGTGATGCACAGCTTACATACTGTATTATACTGTGTACATATATTAAGCAACCAAAAACAATAACTACCATCATTTGAAAACTGATGGTGTTTTGATGGAATGCTGATGCTGGTGTGTTTTCATGGGAACCCTGTTTCACTTGGCAATAGTTTTTTTAAAGCAATTAGCAAACGTCTCATCAATTTTTTTTTTGTAAATGTTCTAAACGTGGATTATGAACACATTTAAGTAGTTCAGCTGTATGAAAGAAAACTTGAATACCATGAACATTAAGCATCTCAAATGTTAAATCATGCACTATTTTTTTCCAGATAACATTGATATAGAATATGCCTGTCCAGATGGTCAAATGTACTAATGAGATTCTGCAAAAGAAAGAAAGAAATGTCCTTGTTTGCAGGACAATGAAGGAATTCTGATTCTGATTCTGCAACTAATCCAGAGATCCATTGAATCTATGTGGTATAGACATTTTATGATATCAATGTACAGCTATAGTATATTTTATTTTTTCAGATATATTATCTTATTTTGGCAATTTTGGCATGAAAAAAAATCTCTAACTTGTTAGCTTTCAAGCATCTTACAAAGATTGTCTTGTGTCTTGTTTTTGATGACAGAGATGGAATTTGAATTGTATAAAATACAAACATAAAACAAACCACAGGCTTTCTAAGAATTGTTCCATATTAAATGAAAAACATTTTCTTTTTATGTCCCTTACATTTTTATACTCTACCTCGCGTACTATACCGTTTCAAAACCAATGTGTCTTCTCACTCTCTGTCCTGTCTTAGTGTCAGGCCAAGGACCAGTTTGGTTTCATGAAATTAAATCCAGTAAATGCTTATGTTTGTATTCTAGCCCTGAGTAAGCTGAAGGTGCATCACATGTACCAGAGCAGCCAGGTGGAGATTGTGCACTCCAACGTGGTGTTCGATATCTGCAGCTTGATGCTGTATGGCACCCAAGCCATCCCAATCCGCCTCAAGATCCTTCTGGACCGCCTTTTCTCTGTCCTTAAGCAGGAGGAGGTTATCCAGATTCTCAACGCACTTGACTGGACACTACAGGACTATATACGAGGATACGTCCTCCAGGTGAGCAGTTTGTGTGAATGTGTGTTTGGTTCTTCATGTTTATATCTTGACCAGTGTATGTCTGAATACCAGTACAGAACTAATTGCTGAATGCAAAGAAATTGCTCAACATTTTTGTAAATGCTTATTTGTTTTCTTTCTGGGAGTAAGATGAGAGGATAAATATCAACGTCTGGTCCGTGTTTTCAAGTATAGGCTGGAGTCAGGACACGGTAAGAAAAGCCTAACATAGAGACAGGAAGCAAGGGACAAAAGGTCATCTGGCTCTGTTAAATATCTAGTAACCCACATACGAACAAGAATATGTGCCGGAAGAACACTCAGCAATGCATCTTGACATCAGTGAGGTTGACGCTGCAAAGAAATGTTATGAGCCTGGGTGAGTGTTGTTCATCAAGAAATAGTTCAAAATACAGCCCCCCCTGAAAATAAAAGATTTTACACAATTTTTAATTTCTGTTAATGAATGGATGGAAGGTACATCACGTAAGAGCTTTGGTAAAGCCTGTTTTTTAACTGTGGACATAGCCAGACACAAAAGTCAATCAATCTCCTCATCTGATTCTTGGAATCTTGGAATTTTTAACTATTACTTTAAAATCCAGCAATTCCAACATGTTGTTTAATATTATTTAGGGTCAGAATCCTCTAAAAACAACCTGGAGGCTTGGACCCTAAAACTCCCAGTATGATGAGTGAGAGTGCATGAAGATAGAAACAGACGGAATTTCAGGGAAGACGAGGGGACAGGAATGAAAGGAGGAGTGAGGAAAGCACGGCTGAAGACAGGACAAAGTTGGGATGTGATGTCCGATCAATGCTATGAACTCTCTGGGTATCCCACTGATGAGATCAGCTTGCTGCTGTGGTACAACCAGTTCGGGGAGGTCTCGAAACTGTGCCGGGTATATTTGTAAATATTGTCTTTTGCTTCAGATTTCCTCTTAAGCTAGAGCCAAGCAGGCCTAGGCCTGGGCTGGGCTCGATTAGTACATCATCAAGTATTCAAGTTGGGCTGCGTTTAATTCATGTTAGCTCATCTAATGGCGAACGTAGAGTCAGAATCCTCGACAGGCGCCCAATGAATGCTCTGTGATGAAATATTAATCACGGTTACGGCATGAAGCAACTCCTCACTTTCAAAGACGCCCAAACTCACATGTGATTACTGCTGGGCGAAGGGAGAGAGGACCCTCTTGATCAATGTGAGCCACCCTCTGATCACCCCTCCCTTACTTGTGTATCCATATATATGTATATATATAGATATATGTGTGTGTGTGTGTGTGTGTGTGTGTGTGTGTGTGTATGCATGTGTGTGTGCTAGTATGCTTGCATGATGTGTAGGTGTATGTGTTTGTGCGTTCTATATCTACTTCTGCTGATGCAGAGCGAGTAAATCCACATGATTTAAATGAAGAGAAATGACCTGCAAGATGAAACACAGTGTGTCTGTGTAATTAGGGTTCTCAGGGTTCTGTGCTGCTCGCTTGTATTAACACTCCATCTGATTCCTTTATTTAGCCACCATGCCAGTCTTCTATATAGGGTGTGTCATCTAACCCAGCCCATGAATATGTATGAGCAACCCAAAAGACGATTATAATGCTAATGATGAAATTGCTTTCTCCTTCCTCTTTTTTTCACTTTCCCTCTCCTTCTCAAACTATTTCATACCCTTGCCCACTCTTCTTCCTTGCATCATGTTGCTATCGATCTCTTCCTGCCCTGCCTGAAGGATGTAGCAGGAAAGGTACTGGACCGATGGGCCATCATGACATTTGAGGAGGAGATTGCCACATTGCAGCAGTTCCTGCGTTTTGGCGAGACCAAGTCCATAGTTGAACTGATGGCTCTGCAGGACAAGGAGGGCCAGGCAGTATTAGTTCCCAGCACCCGTACCAACTCAGATATCCGCACTTTCATTGAGCGCAACGCCCCACGCACTGCGGCCAACCTGTCTACATCCAAAGTTGATAAGCTAAGCGGCAACAGCATGCACCATTTTGAAAACTTTGTTAATAGCATGGCCTTCATGCTGCCATTCCAGCTGTTAGGCTCTGTTCCTGCACCGTTTCTGGGCTCACCAACAGGGACACTGCAGCAGCAGCACCAGCAGCCATCATGCCGGGGATCATTGGAGCATCAGAATCAGAGACTAGATGATCAAGGGCAGGAGGGCCGAGGGAGGGACAGCCTCATTTCTCTTTCACACCCTCCAGAGAACAGCCTGCTAGGTTCCACCTCTGTCTTATTCACTGCTGATCTAGACCGAAGTGGAGACAAGCCAATGGACAGCCTCTCCACCACCACCAAGATTGAGGCAGAGGAATTCTCCACTAGTGACAACTACTCGGATGGACCCTCCACGCCATGCACACCCTCCAGGAGCTCTGATGTAACACAGATGTCACCTGATGGCAAGCTGCGCTCCCTGGACAGGAATGGGAGTGGCAGTGGAGGAGTCTCAGGAGGCTCTCTGAAGAAGGGCCGCGTATTTTGCAACGCTTGTGAGAAGACGTTCTATGACAAAGGCACACTGAAAATCCATTACAACGCAGTTCATCTGAAGATTAAGCACAAGTGTACCATTGAGGGCTGCAACATGGTGTTCAGCTCGTTGCGAAGTCGCAATCGCCATAGTGCCAACCCAAACCCACGGTTACACATGCCAATGAACCGTAACAACAGGGACAAAGACTTACGTGGCAGCTTATCTGGCGATGAGAGTTCTCAAGGAGAGAAGAGGCCTGAATATGGAACCCCCATCCCCGTCTGTTCTGCAGAAAGCCATAAGTCAGTGCCCAGCTACATGGTGAGCCACGTGGACACTAGCTCTAAACTCCACAACAGCTCATTCCCCAGCATGGGCCAGAGTGGCATCCTCTTCCCTAATTTAAAAACAGTACAGCCAGTTCTACCTTTCTACCGCAGCCTGGTAACCCCACCAGAGCTTGCAAACACTCCAGGAACACTGCCCTCCCTCCCTCTGTTGTCCTCCTCAGTACCCATCAAACCCATCACTGCCCCTGAACCCTACATGACAGACCCTATACCAAAGAAAAAGTCTCGGAAGTCAAGCATGCCAATAAAGATAGAGAAAGAAGCAGTGGCGCGAGAGGAACAGATGAATAAGGACAGCAGCTCTGAAGATGAGGCTCCATTACAGGGAAGGGACAAAGACGAGTGTGATGGTAGCCAAGCAGAGGGGCACATGTGTGCAAGACAAGCTGGGGAGGAGAAGGAGGCAAAAGGGGCTTACATTGGTGAGGAGAAGAAAAGGGAGGGTGCCAAGCATCTGTTGGACCAAACTTTAGGGAGAGACATGACAGAGAGGGAGGACAAAGATGATGGACCAAGGCAAACTGAAAAAGGGGTCATCACCTGTGCACCCCCACCCTTCGAAAACAGACTGATGGAGAACCACTGTGACAACAACTTACTCTGCCTGGAACACAGTGGCAACGAAGAAAGGGAGGATAGGTCATATGCAAACACGTTGCATGTAGCTGACAAGATTTCGGAGCTCAGATGGGATGAGGGTGAGCACAGACTGGCTAACGGGGGCACTCCCCAGCTCATACAGCATGACAGGGACGGATCAGATGGCTACATAGACGAATATGGTGACTCAGGTTTGTCTCACCTCGACCCTACTACTGACCTGCCACACCACTGTGAGATCTGCAGTAAGACCTTTAAGAACCCCTACAGCGTCAAGATGCACTACCAAAATGTCCACCTGAAGGAGATGCACATGTGCACAGTGGATGGCTGCAATGCTGCCTTCCCCTCACGCAGGAGTCGAGACAGGTGAGAGACCGACAGATATTTTGTTATTGTTCCAGCGCAGTTATCATATGAAAGCCAGTACATTTTACTGTTGTCAGAATAGGCAGGACTCTAAGGTGCTGCTGTTAAGCCAATTCAGTTTGCAGTTTTCTTATGGTTCCATTAAGCAGAGACCCTGTTCATAAATAACATAGCATCAGATCACTGGTTCTAAACGATGTGACACTGATACGTTTGAATGTCCTGGCAGGGAGGAGGAACTGAAATCAGCTGTTCTAGTTTGGTCAGTAGAGAAAGAACAGAGCATCCAAGGCAAAGTTTACTCATAAATGAAAATCTTCAAATTCTATTTGGAATCTCAGGGCTTCTGGAAGACTTTGATGAAGCTGGAGGAGCTGTATGGAGCCATTGTATGTTTTGTAAACATTTGTAATTTTGAATTTTACTTTTTAGGTAAACTGTTCCTTTAAGCTCAGACACTTTGCAGAGGTCTGCATGCTGTCACAAATGTAGTAAGACTACACACAGGATATGAGCACATGTGTGAACATATCCACATATGACAATAAAATCAGTACAAACAGAACTACTAGCTGCTGGAATCTAGCTGAGTCTAGCTGGTTGTAGCACTCACATACTGATTTACATGATTTAAAGTGAAGGCCATATTCAGTGACTGGATTTGACACTTCTGTTTTGTTAATCTATTCTTTAAACCATCAATAATGAGGATACAAAAATCAAAAAGCAGTTGGCATTAATGGGAAAAAACGCTGGCTAAATCATGAAGCAACAATGTATCTGCATGGTTCTTTATAGTATATTGGACCAAAGGCATTTAACATACCAGAGTATAATACATTTACTGGATTTTAATGCTGTGCTTTTTTATCTTCAGACACAGTGCAAATTTGAACCTTCACCACAAGCTGCTAACCAAAGACTCATTCAGCCCAGCCAGCACCCGCTACTCACCATCTGTTGGCCTGGACTACTGCCAAGACCAGCGGGACAGAGATCTGCCCCATCGAGACCCAACCAGCCAGACCTCCGTTATCTTCAGAGGTCAAAACCGCATGGGCCTCGTCTTCCCTATGAGCAAAATGTCTACTGCACCATACAGTACCGAGGCATCTCCCTTAGGACAGATGGAGGGAATAGGAAGAGGAGTAGAAGATGCTACAAGTGGGGAGGACGGGGCAGTCCTGGACTTGAGCACCTCCTCTTCTGCCCCACCCTGCGGCAACGGCAGTGCTCAATCTTCCTGGGACTCTGATGGAGCTGGTAGTGAGGAAGGGGTTGAGGAGGATGAGGAGGCCCTCCAAATGGGGGACAGTGATGAAAGCTGTGATGGGATCAGTGGGGGGAGGCCTGGGGGCGAGGAGTTGGCAATCGTGGGAGAGAGGACCCTAGGCTGCACTGGGGGAGGACAAGCCGGGCTTCAGGGAGGTGGGGGTGGATCTCCGATAACTTGCCATGTCTGCCAAAAAGTCTACAGCAACAAGGGCACATTCAGAGCCCATTACAAGACTGTCCATCTGAGACTGCTTCACAAGTGTAAAGTTCCTGGCTGCGACACATCCTTCTCCTCTGTACGAAGCAGAAACAGGCACAGCCAGAACCCTAACCTCCACAGGAACCTAGCTGTTAGCTCAGGTGCTGCAATGGACCAGGAGTAGGGATTTGAATTTATATGCCAACGTGACTGATTTCCTTTGTTCCAATTGTTGCTTGTTGTTGCTGTTTTTCATTTTTGGGCATCTAAAGAAGGTTCACCAATTAGCACTTTTAAGATTCCTTACTGTAGTTCACTGTGTTGTCATATTTTGGGACAAAAGAGAGAAAGAATAAGAAAGTACAATCATGAGTTGTTTTGTTGTTGCAAATACAACTTGCTGTTGTCATAAGACAAAAATTGAAAACTATTAAATGGATCACATGTAAAGAACAACCAAAACCTACACGTGGCAGTACATTTGTTTTCAGCATTGATCTCTTTTGCAGGAATGCAGTACTAATTTCCTTGTTTTAGTTGGCCACAGAGCATAGTTTAGATCTTAAAAATTTTCATTCATGTGAAAAAAATGTTTTAATTTGTTTTCCAAGTGGGAGTTGAGCCATGAAACAGTATCATGTGTGTAATGTTTTTTCCAGTGTTTTTGCTGTCAAATGCCCATCTCTTCCCTGTGAAGCCGTGCACAATGTATTGATCAGAAGCAGTAGTGAAGTAAGCTCTACATGTGTCTTTTCTTTCATTTTGACAATGGTCTTTAAAAAGAGTCTTCGTTGAAAAGCTGTAGTGTTGTGAGCTTGATCAATAAGTTACTGTGTGGTGTTATATGATCTATCTTTACTGTTCTGGTTGTGGCATAATGCTAATGTTGACCAAAGATTTTTTCAGTCCACAGGTGTGTATAGAAACCCCTTCACACTGTACACAGGGTATGCAGTATTAAAAGGGCCCACCCAGCCTTCAACCATCTTTTGTGATTAACAGCAGTATTCAGATGTGGGTTCTATTGTAAACAAAATAAATAAATGAATTTAAAAAAAGAAAGAAAAGGACTCACCCAGAAATAAAACAAAAAAAACAAAACAAAAACCTTTGACTGACAGGGTGAAAAAACTATTCTGATTCCAGTGGTGTTTTTATTAAAAAAAAATGTGCTCATGGGACTAGACTTGATTAAGGCATTGCTCTTGTATTTGTGTGGTTACTAGCAGTATCTGGAAGCTAGAAACATGTACTGTGAATGAGTCAAACACTGAGAAATAATAATGTAAACAAATGCAATTTATGATAATGACCCCACACACAACCCTAAAAAAGGACTGGTAAACTAAATGTTTATTAAACTGTATATTCTGTGAATAGAGTAATTTGTTATCTGAAAGAAAACCAAAAAACTATACTGTATAAAATAAGTTACTTTCACTACTAAGATTACGTCAATCTTTTTCTTTTTTTTTCTTCTCAAAAATGAATAAATAAAAACATTGTGTTGTATATGTCTGATTATTTCACCATAGTTTACAGTTCTGGTTTTGTTCTTCATACTGTACATTTTTTTCATACTGTATTTAAATGCAATGGGCCAAATTTAAGGTCCTATCTGTTTGTTGCTTGGAGTTGTTAAAAAAACAACAACAAAAAGGAGCAAAAACCATCATATGTTGATAGGCGTACATGTTTCTTTTGGTTTAATGTTACAATATTCATTCCAATTAAATAAAAAGCCATATGTTTGCAAGCCTCATTC
>CAEMYA010000087.1:694744-706809 GCA_903131615.1 Diplodus sargus
ATGCTTCATTAATTTGTGAATGATCCGTAGTTGTACGGCCATTTGGTAACCGGATATTAAGAATATTTTGTTTAGCCTTGGTGCCTTTGAGTTGGTTGGCTAGTAATTTGTCTGATTTGTCTCCATGGTTTTACTTTTTAAAAGTGATTGTTCAATTGAATGAGTGGTTAGTAGATCGAATTTAGTCTTAAGTTCCAACCGCTTTGTGTAAAGATCTGGAGACTTATTACGAGCATATTGTATATCGATCTCTTTGATTTGGTGGGCTAGGTCTGATTGCTCCTTATGGAATTTTCGCCTCACTTGCGCAGTGTAAGATATTATCTGTCCCTGGAGATAAGCCTTAAGGGAATCCCATACAATTAGACTAGATATGTCTGAAGACATATTGGTAGTGAGAAAAAAGGCTATCTCCTTTTCGATGAATTTAACAAAATTATCGTCCGACAGCAACGTTGAATTAAATCGCCACTGTCTGTCTCTTTGTGGCCGGCCAGGAAGGGACATGGTTAGGACAATAGGAGCATGGTCAGAGATGATAATACTATGATAAGCACAGGAATGAACCAGGGGAATCAGTTGGTTGTCAATGAAAAAATAATCAATCCTCGAATACGTGTGATGTACATGTGAAAAAAAGGAATATTCCCTGTCGCATGGGTGGAGAGAGCGCCACACATTGCAGACACCATAGTTAGAGAGAAAAGCCTGAATGAAACGGGCTGATCTACTCGCTGTGCTAGGGTTCGTAGAGGATCTGTCCAAAATCGGGTCCAGCCAACAGTTAAAGTCGCCACCGAGTATGAGAGAGAATGTATTAAGATCTGGGAGCAGGGAGAACACTCGTTCGAAAAATATTGTGTCATCCACATTAGGGGCGTAAACATTTACAAGTACGACTAGTGTGTTGTATAGTTTGCCAGAGATAATCAAATAACGGCCAAACTTGTCAGAGATCACATTATGCAGTTCAAATGAAACATCCTGACCGATAAAAATTGAAACACCTCGGGCTTTGGCTTGAAACGAGGAGTGAAATCCCTGCCCCAGCCATCCTGAAAGCAGGCGGCTGTTGTCTGAACAGCGAATATGGGTCTCTTGTAGGAAGGCTATTTCTGTTTTAAGTTGTTTTAGATGTGAAAGGACCTTTTTTCTTTTAACAGGGTGGTTAAGACCCTTAACATTCCAGCTCACCAATTTCAAGTGTCCACTCATATAATTTGATGAGGAATATTGGGATGTGAAAACAGTGACCTTATCAAAAAACTTAAGAGAGATTGGATGTGGCTAGTGTAAAGTGCAAGTTTCAAAGAATATAGTGGAGGTTTTCTGGCAGTGACATATCCCCCCAACCCACCCTCCCCAACCAAGACAGCTGCTAGAAAGGAAAGCAGCAAGCTCTTCAGAACAAACATTACCCAGTGACCGATCTTCCTGTCTTACACCAAACTAACTACTACTCCCGTATCTTCAACATTTATGGACTTGGCACCTCGAAAACAACATGTATACTTAGGAAGGAGAGAATCCCTTATCAAAATAAGACTTAGACATCCTGACATGAGCTCTGAGATGTAGTTACAAATAACAAAAAAGCAAATATCCGTGTCCTTAACAGTGTAAAGTTATAATTGTCAACTAAAGTTATTGCAGAGCTTGCAGGTAAAATGGGGGGGGGGGGAACAACTCAGAGTTTGCCAAGTGAGATTAAACTGACTATTAATAATGCTGCCAAAAGAACCAGGCTGCAAGTGATAGGAGAATGGAAATACATTCTGTTTCACTGCGAAATAAGAACAGCATGGGATTTCTTTGCAAACATGAATAAATATCAGCAATAGTTGTCTGACAAAGGGAGAAATTACTCACGTACAAGCCGGAGGATTGAACATGTTCACCTATATAAACGAGCCACACAAGCTAACATGGCGCTGAACCTGCAGAATGGCAGGACCGCGAACAGTAGTGAGTTTTTACACAGTCCCATCATGACGGTGTCGAAGACCTGCGGTGACACTCGATGTACTTGTGCGCCTCGTCCACGGAGCCGATCCATTTTTTGGCTCCACCGGACAGTGTGAGACGGAGCCGGGTGGGGTAGAGAAGAGCAGGCTTCAGACCCATTTTATAAAGTTCTGCCATTACTCCACTGTACTCTGCACGCTGGTTGTGAACTTCGGGGCTGTAGTCCTCCACAACCCGAACCGGCTGACCGTGGTATTCAAGTTTCCCTCTCCGCCGTGCCTCTCTGATGAGAAGATCCTTCGTTTGGTACCGGTGCAGGCGGAGGATGACCGGCCGTGGTCGCTGTCCGGAGGCCGGCTTGGATGTTAGAGAACGATGGGCTCTGTCGATTTCTGGTGGTGAGGGCAGTGTGTTAGTCCCAAATATCTCACACAGCAGCTTCGAGAAGAACTCAGTGGGAGATCCGCTTTCAACGGACTCCGGTAGACCCAGAATACGTATGTTCTGCCTCCTACTTCGGCTCTCCAAGTCGGTAACTTTAGCCTTTAGCCGAGCATTGTCGTCACATAAAGTCGAGCAAATACTCTCAAGGTCCATAACTCGTTGACTGAGGTCCTCTGCAGCGAGTTCAAGGGACGAGACACGTTGGCCATGGTCCTCCACTGCAAGCCGCGTCTGGTCAAGTTTAGAGTCGAGCTGGCTGAATGAGGTTTTGAACTCGGTGGCTAACGCCTCGCGATGTTCCTGGAGCAGCTTGGTGATAGCTTCCAACGTTAGGCTAGCAATAGCATCGTATTTTTTACCCGACTTGCCTCCTTTCGCAGCCATTTCAGAAAAAAAAACAGGGCTTGTTCAGGCGAAGCAAACAAAGAGAAAATAAGAAAGGAAGACGGGATTCGTTTTGGCGTTAAAGTTGGAGGGCTGGATGGTTTAAAATGTAAAAGTTCACGGGAGCACTCACGCAACACGTCTACTCCATCTGCTCGTTAACCGGAAGTCGTCTGCTTCCCTAACATATTACTTTTAACAGAATTTGTATCTTTTAACACTTTGTATAGAAAAACTAGCCAAGTTTTGACAGGCTTAATTTACGCCAATGTGCAAATCAGTTTTCCATTTCAGCAACAGAAATTAAAACATTATGATCAACATGGAAACTAGTTTAATCAAGTTGTTTTTCTTTGTGAGATATTTACTCATCTCTGCAGGAATCCCAAAATTGTTTATTTAGCCGATCTGGTTCTCAAAGTTCTTTGAATCCAGGCATGTACTTTTGGGTCTGAAAATCAGTCCTGCAGTGCTGAAAAGCCTCTCGCAGGCAGCTGAGGCAGGTAGAGATGTGTTGAGCTTCAGTGACACGTTGCAGACTGCTGGGAAAGATTTCAGGACATCCATGGTATCATCCGGGCAGGCCAGGTAGGACTCTAGCTTGGTTTCCCAGTTTATGCTGCTTAGATGGGCCTTCATCTGAGGTTGACATCCTCTTCAAAGTAGGTGCAGTGAGGTTTTTGTATCTCTCCAAGTGACTCACGTGCTTTCTGTAGGAGTGACAATACACACATATAAGACACAGACGTACACAAAGATAAGAGAAAAGTGGTTCACCTCACAGAATTGTTAGATAAATGTTTAACGTTGTCTTTGTGCGTTGTTGACGTAGATGATAAACAACTATTGGCACACAAGGTACGTTAGCCGTCAGACCTTTCGGCTTAAAAGCTTTTACTGACAGAACATGTATTTATTTTAACCCAAATCACCATTCAATCCCTAAACCTACCCAAGAGGGGCTTTCTGGCAGAGAGCCCTGAACAGTGGCAAAACAGCAATTAATTGAGGATTATTGGGTTGTTTTTTTTTTAACCGAGCGCTAGCTAGGGTTAGCTCAATACTATCAAAACAATGTGTTGTCATAGCATTGCTAATGTTGTAAACTGGCCTACAAGAAATGCTAAATGAGCTAATGATAACAACTGAAAATACACCTTACCTGTATGTGTTTATTTAGATTTGACGGAGAGCTCTTGAACGCCAGAAGCTCGTGGTTTTAGGTTGGCACAGGACACAATGCATTCGCCATGAATCATTCTTGGAGCCGACAACCTCAAACAGTTCTCTTAAATAAGGTCATGAATGGGGAATGTCTTGCTTCCCCGAATATGATGCGTCGTCGTTCCCTGGTTTGTTCACTTTCTTCCTCCATGTCGCTGCTGCATGTTTTCTCTCTAACACAACCTGTAACTGTAGTTTCTGGGCTTTTCTTCCTCTAAGGTGTCGGCGTGTAGTTCGATGATAAAAGAATTCTGCGGAGGCAAGGCCGTGTGGCTGATAGAGAAATCTTTATTGAAACAGAATCTAGAGCCTTGAGTCCGGATCAGAAGCGGCCGCTTTCTGATCTTATCAAATCTATGGGAAAAGCTATGCCAAAATGCTTTGCCCTCTCCTCTATCAAAACTCCTGACAGCCTCTGCTCTCAGGAGCCCTAAAAAATGCCACCTCCTGTTCTTCCTGTGAGGGCCTTTTTAGAGGCCCTTCTCCAGTACACCCACTTCCTCTGATTGGTCCTTTTGCCAAATTTATCCAATGGACTAAAAGAGGAGTTTGACCTGTTTTAGGCATCTTCCACTATTTGGCATGCAGATCAAACTTAGCTAAGCACTTTATCGTCTGTTAACCTTTGACTCCTTACAGTTGGGAGCTTCCTCGAGGACCTTCACTCACACAATGAAAATCAATGAGTCATGATTGAATCCAAGCTAAGTAAATCAGAATGTGTTGTCCTCCAGATACCTCATAACTCACTGCGCTTCTCTCTGCGGTTGACTTTCCGTCTCTAGGTAGTTATGTCTTAAACGCTGTGTTGTCATCGGCGGAGAAAAAAAAAGAAAGTAACAAGCCTGTTTTATCAATGTAAGGGGTAGAAAGTACAAAGTACAATGTGGGGAGTAAACGTAAAAACTCATCAGAAAAATAAATACTCAAGTAAAGTACAGATACCTGAAAAATCTACTTAAGTACAGCCACCTGTACTGCCATCTCTGCCAATCTCAGTCAGGATATCAAACCGGAGAAAATTTCACCAGAGACACATTGCTCAAGGCTGTAACCCAGTCAATCTCTGCTATCCGATATTCTCCACCAGCACTGAACTTGAAGTACTGGGGGGGCTATGGAACTGCCAGTCTGCAGTTAAAAAGGCAGACACCATTTCAGCCTATGCCTCCCTGCAGTCTCTCCACTTCCTGGCCCTTACTGAGACCTGGATCACCCTGGAAAACACTGCCACCCCAGCTGCCCTCTCGTCTGCCCACTCCTTTACACACTCCCCAAGACAAACAGGTCCAGGAGGCGAAACTGGCATCCTCCTCACCCCCATGCGGTCCTACCAGGTCCTTCCCCTGGACCGCCTTTCCAAATCTGCTCTTGAATTCCACACTGTGTCTGTCACACTTCCTTTCAAACTCAACATTGTGGTGATCTTTCACCCTCCTGGTCCACTACGTGACTTCTTTGATGAGATGGACGCACTCCTGAGCTGCTCCCCTGACAATGGCACTCCACTGGTTGTCCTGGGAGACTTCAACACTCACCTGAATTCATCAACTTCTTCTCCACATTTGACCTCACACTCTCCCCCTCTCCACCGACCCACGAGTCGGGAACCCACTCGATCTTGTCTCACAATGTCCTGTAGTTGCTATGGTGATGGCGGTGTGCATGGATGCAGTGGCCCCTCCAGGGATCAATGACAGTGAAAGTTTTGGGTGTCCTACCTATCCCAGACTTTCAGTATACAAAATTTACAGCCGAGGGACTTTAGTAGGAATCAGGGTAACGCAGGCTGCAAAAACTTTGACGAATAGTTGTGATATGGACATTTTACGCCAGCACGGGATTTTATTGGAGCCAGCCAACTGTAGGAACTTACCCTCGTCGCTTATGCCACAACAAGGAAATGCGACCTGCATGTCTGTGTCTAATTCACCTATCACCTAATTCTCTGACTTCTTCATGACCTGGCCCATTTTTCCTCTTCTCCCTGCACACTGCTAGTTACAGGACACCATGTGATATAGCAATAAACATTGTTGCTTGCGGGAAGAGACTGCTTTCACGAGTGGAACCAACAGACTCCCTTCAATTATATATTATATTATAAACTGTGGTTACAAACAAAAGCATATCTGTTGGACTTAATATTCCTTCACCCAACTTCCTGTCCGAGAACAAGAGCCTTGTGTAAGGATACCCACCATCATCCGGATTGTCCCATGCTACCGTGAAATCAACAGTCATAAAAGAGAACCATAAACATTTCCATACTAACCAGAGAAGTGGAGAGAGTCCTGATGATTTTCCTAATCCAAAAAGGATGCCAAGAATTATCATTATCTTTTCTTTAACAATATATTCTTCCACAGCAGGACCAGATCTACGTTTTGATATGTTTCTTATTTTCTAGATGTGATCCTAACTAAAACCCCAATTGTTAATTTTTAATGTCTGAGTGTCTGATGTAGCCACAGTGCCACCTCCTGATAAGTTTTGGTATAGTTCCCAGAGGACTTTTTAAGTAATGTAATCCACAATTAATCTTTATCTATACTGTCTTTTACCTCCAACATATGTTTCAAAGTATAAGTCAGCACTATGTGAAACGGATTCGAGCCATCAATGCTGGCGGAGGTTATGTATCTGGGTGTTGCATGTATTATAACTGATAATTCCTTTTCCCTATTAGGCAATTTCGTATATTTCCTTTTGATCATGTAACCAAATGTTTTATGTGAAAACTCATGGTGGATTTAGGTAAACAGTCAAGCGCGATCTTAAAACTTTCAGAAGGATAGTTTTAGTCAGCAATAAGTAGACCTAATAAGTCCGTGATTTGATCAGTGAACATATAGCCTGGGGGAAACAACATGCCAAGCCTCCTCGGAGCCGCCCTCTCCTCAGCCTTAAAAAGAGACACATCGTGTCCCATCTCTCTCTTAACTCTTACTCTTAAACTTACACTCTTAGTTCACTCTTCTTATGCTCTTATCTCTTACACGCTTACTCTTAAACTCTTAGTCTGTTTTCTTTTTCTTTTTAATATTCGCTCATTTTTCTCTTTGCGCGTAACTTCGTTATTTTTCCATTTACTTTTGTACTTTGCAAGATTTTTGAAACTCCAAGACTTAGAAATATTCGGAGACTTGAGACACTTGTAACGAATGCTCTTCAAGTGAGACGCGCTATTATTTGGAAAAGATCTTTCTTTGAAATCTACGCAAGAGCAAAATTTATTCTTTTTGCATTATTTAAAGTCGTTAACGTATCGTATCCAAGCCAAAGTCATTTTTGTTTTCTTGAACTTAGTAATAGGTAAAGTTCGTCCGGCCGGCGTTTCTTTTCCAGTTATTTTGCGCAAGAAGTCAAGTTAATATATATTCGGAGCTCATAATCACCAATTCTACCGAGACTCTGATAAGTGTTTAACCATTCAAAGTTGGTGCAGTTTAGCTGCTCAAGAAACCGTGAAGAAAGATAGCCTGCAGCCAAAAGACAGCCAACTTCGCCCGGGCCGCCTCCAACGATCTCAAGCGAGACATTTCGCTGGGCAGACGACGTTCGACCTGAGACGGCATCGAGTTCCGGCAGTTCCGAAGCCTACAGGCCCGGAGCATTCAGACGGAATCCCCGCTGTGCCGGTAAACGACGTCATCGGGAAAGCCGCCTCGTCATCATCCAGTGGCTACCCCGCTTCTACATCTGCGTCCAGGCTGAGACGGAGCTGACTGAGAGAAACCGGATTTTGAGAACTCTCCTCTTCAACAAAGTAGGCTGAAAACTCCACACACTACAAGAGTCACACCTGAATGCAATCAGAGTTGGTGTTTGTGAAAGCTTCAAATATATATATATCGTGAATTCAAAGACATTTCTCATATAACCTCCTTATAAATTAATCCCGTAGCGAATTTAACGGTCCGCACGTTAAAATCCACCATTGTCAGGAATCCGTCTATTCAATAATTCATTCACAATCCTCACTTTTCTGTTACTTTGTCACCTGTTTTATTAATATCTCATGTATGTTAATCTGCATTTATTTAGTTAATAAACATATTTAATCTTATGTCGTTGTCTGTGCACGTTTAATTGAAGTGGGAAATCGATGGGATCGTGGAAAGAATTCACGGCTTCAGAATAGGAGATCAAATATAAATTTGAAATTTAACAGACTGATTAAATTGATATTCCAATCGTATAATTGGTTTTGGATAAATGCCCCTTTCATTATCCGGATAAAATCAATAAAAGGGTGGTGCCCCGTATAACGAACAAAGTATAATTAATTACCAGTCATTAATTATCACATACTATCAAGGTATTGTCTCCTACATATATATAGATGGTGCCATCCATGTGAGGCCCATATATGATATATACCATTCCTTTCCTACACAACCATAGGAGAAAGTGGAAGCAGTGTGAACGTAAACAAAAGAGGGGAAAGAGAGCCGGATCCATGCTAGGCTTAAGGCTAACCCCTCCAGACCAGCAGTACCATTGCTCCTACTCTCAAACGTCCGATCACTTGACAACAAGCTACGTCTGCTTAAAGAAACCCACAGAGAGTGGAAAGACTGCTGTGTGTTTGCTTTCATGGAAACATGGCCCCAGACGCGGTGTTACGTGTGGCCAAGTGCCCTGTGTGTGTGTGTCCTCTGTTTCCACCCTGCTCTGCCTTCCTGAGCTCAGGTGTGGACAATCACCTGAGCAGGTAAAAGGAGGCAGTTTCAGGGCGGCTCTCTCTCTCATAACAGGTGTGTTGCAGGAGGAGGGAAGCTGTGCTGGCAGTCGTTTGCTGTGTTCCCTTATGTTTTCTGATTTGAGTTTATTTTCCTGGCCTGTTAGAGCGCCAGGGCTTTGTTGTTTTAATTTGGGTTTGAGTTCCTGGTAGTCCTGTTTTCATATCTCTTTGTTTTTCTCTTCATAGGTTAGTTTTGGTTAGGCAGCTTTAGTCGGGAGGATTCCTCGGATGCAACAGTCATGGCTGTTCTGGGGTCTCTTCTCTCTTTTTTTCAGTTTGGCCAGGAACTCCTGCCCTGTTTCTTTTGTTAAATAAACACATTTATATTGACTGTGCTGAGTTGGCGTCCTTTATATGTTACTGGCCTCTTGCTGGAGGGGATGACGGCTTTCCAAGCAGACAGAGATGCAGCTACCTCCGGTGAAAGTAGAGGAGGGGGCCTGTGCATCTATATTAACAAAACTGGTGTGTAAACGCCACGTTAGTCTCTAAACACTGCACTCAGCTAGTGGAGTTCCTCATCGCAAAATGCCGGCCATTCTATCTGCCGAGGGATTTCACCATAGTGATTGTAGCTGTTGTTTACATAGCTCCTAGTGCACATGCTAAAGCTAATGCTAACGAGGCACTTGGAGGGCTACATGATGCCATCAGTGAGCTCCTGACTATACACCCGGACAGCTTTGTAGTAATGGCAGGAGGTTTCAACCACACAAGTTTAAAGGCTGTTTTCCCCAAGTTCAAGCAAGTTGTTGACTTTCAAACCAGAGGAGAGAACATGCAGGACCTTGTGTATACAAACTCCCCAGATGCATACAAGACAACGCTCCGCCCCCACCTCAGCTGCTCTGATCATCTATCTGTCATGCTGGTGCCTGCTTACAAACCACTACTGAAGCGCAGCAGGCCAGTGGCAAACCAAATCCGGACCTGGCCTGAGGGGGCAGAATCAGCACTTCAGAACTGTTTCATGCACACCAACTAGGAGATTTTTTAACAGCAGCCTCTCAGGGGATCAGATAGACATTGAAAAGTATGCTGAGGTGGTTACCAGCTACATTGCAAAGTGCACAGAGGATGTCACTGTAATTAAGACTTTTACTGCACGTGGCAACCGCAAACCCTGGATGACTACAAAGGTGCGCTCACTGCTGACAGCCCAAGATGCAGCCTTCAGGGAGGGAGATATGACTACTCTCCGCTCTGCCAGGTCTGCGCTCTTAAAGGGAATCAAGGCTGCGAAAGGCACCTATGCAGAGAAAATCCAACGTATTGTATCTTGACATGGTACTCCAGCTGCAGTATGTCAGACAAAAAAGCCCAGCAGAGAATAGTAACAGTATAGTATAGTGTAGTATAGTATAGTATAATAGAGGAGCTGAGAGGGTCATCAGAGTTTCTCTCCCCTCAGTCCAAGAACTCTTCCTAAGCCGCTGCAGGAGCAGGGCACTGAACACCAGGGACACCTCCCACCCTCTCCACACATTATTTGAACTGCTCCCATCAGGAAAATGGTTCCGAAGTCATAAAGGTCGAACTAACAGACGTATCAACAGCTGCCTTCCACAAGCTGTTAGATTGATGAACTGTTGATCTGGAGCATATGCACTACTGCACTTCACAAGCCCCAAGTCCAATGTGAACGGACCGTGACAAGGCCTGCAATCTCACCTTCCACTTCAGATCTTATTGGTACTTTGAATACTTCAATCACCCAATAAAGATGCCACAGATTCTTTTACTGATACAGATCAAAAAGAATGATGGACTGAGACAAGGGTGTTTCCCACCAAGATTACACATTTATTTACAGAGCTGCCAATATTAAAAGAGACAATTTATTAAAGGCACAGTCACGGACCAAAAAGCAGAGAGAGGAAGAGCATCGACATGCCACGGCTTATATATGATGGTCCAGCTGGTCAATTAAGACCCAGAAGTAAAGTGTGGCTGCTCGCAAGGGACATTTTATCAGACTGCCGCTTTCTACCTGCTACACGTAGTTTTAGTTAAAATTTAAATTTATCATATTTATATATTGTGCTGTTTATTCTGTTATTAAACCTGGAGAAACGTAATCTCGTGTTTGTTGTACTACTTTGCTGGTACAACAAAATGACAATAAAGCTTTGATTGATTGATTGATAGTCACTGCATGAAAAGTTGGATTTTCGTCCCCGTAAATACCCGGAAATCTCTCTATAAAAGCAAGGAATCTCTGTCTGTCTGTGTGTGTGTGCCTCAAATATCTCTGCAGATCAGGATCAGACTGACCTGAGAGTTTCAACATGGCTGCCGTTTGGTTCAGTGGTGTGCAACTTTGCATTTGTTTGGACTGCAATGATACCGTGAATAAATTATTTTATAAATGCTTCACAAATTCGGGAGCATTGTCCACCGGAGCCACCACAGTCACGTGCGCACCAGAGCCAATCACTGCAGATCTCAAGCCTACGACACATTAAGAAACAAGCGGATGTATACCTGCGGCGGCGCGAGCTGGACCGGGAGTTAGCCGGCGGTTCGGTCTCGTTCTGTTCTGTGCATGTTCTAAACTGACTGTTGTGGATTAATGTGACTAAACAAGACCGGACCGGTCTGTTCGGGTCTGAGGAGATGCGGAGACGCGCGGACAACAAAGTGGAATCGTAATCTGTGGATGTTCGTGTGTAGCTAGCCCAAGCTGACGGACCGGACGCACCGACCTGTCCAAAACCGGACTTGGGGTAAATAATGTCCGCCACGCTTTTTCGCGTACATTGCCGTCACGTTTGCTTTGTGTTTGGTGCAGAAGAAACGGTAAAAACGGGCTTTTGTCACGAAAGTTTTCAAGCAGCAAGTTTGGTTGTAGAGGAACAGGAAGTTGTGGGAGGGACTTCGACGGATGAGTGACAGGCAACGACGGTCGGTGTACAGACAGCAATATTGAGAATTGAGAGATTTGTGTCATTGAGCGTGTTTGTGTTATGTAGTGTTTGGTTTAGTGTGTAGTGGAGTCAGTTTTTTGTTTAATGAGTCAAAACAATGAGAAGAAGCTGAACGTGGAGCAGGCAGTGCAGCTCTTCATTCAGCTGGAAGGAGTTCAGGCAGACCTGAGCATTGCCTGTATTTAAATGTAAATAGTTACACAGAACTTTGTAAATTTTTATAATGTATGCACTTATTCAGCAAACAACAATTTATATTTGCAGTATAAGTAATAAAAAATGGTTTGTTAAACATATTTGTGGTTTTCACAGTAAAAAAATCTAACTTTTTCTACTCTGATTTTATGTTTTTTTGTGATTTTAGGTCCATTGTG
>CAEMYA010000087.1:723660-745987 GCA_903131615.1 Diplodus sargus
AAAGAACTATGAACTAGTTCATTTTTGGAACTGTGAAGTTCAAATTTTTGAATTATGAACTATGAACTGAACTAGTTCATTTTAAAATTTGTGAACTGAACTTTGAACTAGTTCATGTGGAAAGTGAACTTTCCCAACACTGCTACCGCTAGGGTAAGCGGCATCCTCTCCCTGAGAGGGGCATGTAGCAGGCAAGGCAGGCTTTGTCAGACGGAGCTCATAAGCATTTAAAGGTGCAGGCACAACAGCCTGCTCCCAGTAGAGCGTCTTTTAGACAGCTGAAATTCACTACCACAGATGGGTTTGGGGCAATACATTTCAAATACAGTGTTGTTGGACCTCTGACAGTATAATATGGGACCTTTAAGAATACAAATGGTCTCTTCCCTTAATGAAGAGTAGAGACAAGGGACCCATCACAATGTCACTCAGGACTATTATTTTGAATGCTTGTTTTTACCTAACGGTTGTATTAGGAATATTGAGGAACTTTAAAGTGTAACTGTACATTTTCTACCTCACTCACTATGTTGTTCGTTTTACATGAAAAGCAACATAAACGAAGAAATAAAACGGGTCATTTGCTGTACTCAATATGCTTTTATTGTTACGAAATTATAAGTGTTTCCGGTTACGTAGTGTTGCGCTGCCTGAGCTTGACTACTCTCAGGTCGTGCTGCAGTCTTGAACGGTGTAGACTGATGGTTGCGTTGCTGTGGATTCTCCTGTCATCTTCCTTAACGTAGATTTATACTAGTCTTATCCAGTGTCTAAAGGGACTTTAGAACGGAGGTGAAGCGTTACACGTCGGTCGAAGATGTCTGTGGCCGGGCTGAAGAAACAGTTCCACAAAGCCAGTCAGGTATGGAGGCGCCTGTTATTGCTCGTTCAATAACACTTGTTTGGATGTGTACAGTGTTCGCAGCTAGCTGTGCACGGAGTCAGACTTTAGGTGACTGAAAAACACGCTCAGTGACCTACTTTAAGTTCTGACATGTACCCGTGCTGTGGCGCATATTCACACACTGTTGCGAAACAGTGTGCTTTACTTTTTCATCCAGATAAGTTCGTTTTGTTCGGGGATAACGCCACATCAAACTCGGTTTGAAAAATCAACAAATGAAAGGTTTCCTCGAATGTAGGCGTTCTGAAATTGGTAATCCGACTCAATTTAAGGGCGCTTGTGTCCAGTTGACAGCTGGACATCACTGACATGTAGCAAGTAACGATAAGTTATCAATGGGTTTAACAATTAGTATGATATTGTTAGGCATGCCTATAAGAAAAGTGAAAATACTGATGAAAATCTTCATATCTAAAGCATAATCAATATTCTATTATGTTTATCTAGCTATCATCTGGCCCAACATCTTATTTTAGCCTGTAGTTGATGGCTGTATCACAGTAGCTGTTGTGCCCGTGAGCACAAATGATCATGTTCGCTCCAGATGTAGCGCGGATCTATGTTGAAACAATGTCTCTTTGAGGAAGCAAACAATCAGAGTGTAGCACCAATGGTTGTCAAACACTTTCATGTCAAGAACCCCTAAAATGACACAAATTGAACCATGGACCCCCACTCGATAAATTCTGTCTGGAGGTCCCTCAGCTGATAAGATTATTACTTTTATTGCATAGTACACAGAGTGACTAAAGCTCATGATTACCAAAAGGTCCATGCATTCTGCCGTTGTGTTACTTTAGTAAATTTTCATTATTCCTGCTGTGGACCCCCCTGGAACCCATCTTTGGCAGCACATATAATGGCAGGTAGAGTGATTTTGAGCCATTAAAATTATTCACCCAACAGGCACTTTTATAAATACAACCTTCACACAGCAAAGTTGCATACCCTATATTGTTAGGTCTATGCATGCATCCACTACTCTTAAATTCAATTTAAAGTTACTCTTTTCACCAAAGTCAGTCAATTCCATTCAGGATTACCCACAGCCTCCTGCCACCGAAATACACCATGGTGGTCGGCTGTGAATCAGCATCAGAATCAGAAATCCTTTATTGTCCCGCAGACAGAGAAATTTGTGTGTAGCAGCAGCGTCAGAATATTACAAGAACAGAGCAATAGCAAAATAGACAATATAATTAAAAAGGAAAGAAAATAGAATCGACGTATATACATATTTACAGTATAGTGAGTAACTGTGAACCACCTTTAACATTTACATAACGTTTTGTAAATGTTAAAAGTGGTATTATTGGCAAAAATATTGCCGTGATGGCACTCCTCATAGGCACATATAATCTTACAGACTGATATGGTAGTCTTTGTTCTTTTGGGGGACAGAATTGAGCGTACTGGAGATTTTTGAGACATTAATGCAAGTCAGGTCAAAAGCGACAGTTAAAGAGATGAGGTTGTGACACTGCATTGGCAGTTGGTTGGCAGGGAGTAACGTTGCAAGAAGATGGCAACTCGAGACCATGCACAGTTGTATCACGGCTTTGATCTGGTTTTCTGAATCGGTACTCTTAAATATACTAAGACTGTGGACTTCAGAAACAAATCTTACATGCAAGTCTGGTATTTGACATGTCTTTGTGCTTTAAAGTTACATAAAGAATGTGATCAAGAATTTTATAATATTCAGTATTTATATATATATATATTCATATAATTTTTGCAATTGCAATATTGGTTAGATGTTTCCTGAACCTGACCTCAGCCCTTGATGAAATTCCTTCCTCATGTGTCATTGATATTCCTGCACCAAATTACATCAGTTATCTAACTGGATAGAGAATAATAGAATGACGTAGGTGATGACCTTAGATGAGCAGCTGGGTGAAGTTGTTCTTTACATGAGATAAACAGGAGGTCATGTCTCTAACATAGGGGTCTTATCCACTCTTACCTTTTTATCTAAATGAAGGCTCTTATGGTGATTTCACATGTGAAAACACTGTGTACAGTATTTTCTGTTTGTTCCCTTGTACCTGTTTGAACTCACTGTTGTAGCTCTCAGTCCTGCAGTGATGAGCAGTCAAAGCTGAGGCTGTGAAACATTTCAAAGCGGATTCCTGCTACTGGAACCAGTGAGAAAATGTTTTAGAACAAGGTGTATGCCAAAATTATTGTTTGTTATTTCACCTCCTCCTAAATCAGAAATGGGAAAGTGACCGGGGCCAAGACCAGGGCCCATATTCACAAATACTTTTATCTTAACGTTAGGAGTACTCCTAAATCGGACTAAAAGTTTTTATGGAGGAGTTGTTTCTTAAAAGTAATTCACAAAGCCACTGAGACCTACTTTTAGTTAGGAAAACAGTGAACTCCTAAACTAGAAGTAACTCTCTGTTGCTATGGATGACGTCATTTTATAGGGACGCACTTAGAAGCGGTGACAACGGTGATTGGTTGTTGCGTGACAGGGCAGTCCGCTGAAAAGTCATTCAGGCTACGCAATGCATGAAGTGAAAATAAGGAAGTTGCCTACAAGCCCATGACAAAGCCTATGAAAAGATATTGGATAAAGAAATGTATTTATGAAAAAAGCGGCGTCAAACCACTCTCCATAAAAAAAATGGGAATCGTGTGTTGATCCGGGCCATTTCGCTACAATGTCCAGTATATTGTAACATGCGTCAAAGACATTTTGTGTATTGATGAAATGCAACTTTTTCCGATTGACATTTCGCATGGGACTAGTATAACCTGGGGACCTCCCATAATTTGTAATAATTGCGGAGGTCGTCTGTGATCTTAATCCCGTGCAAATCTGCCATGTCTGTAATTTGTTAAGTAAAAACTCCGCCGCAAATTACCTCCCATATTTAACACAGAGATCATTTAACAATATTAGTCCCGTGCAAATCTGCATCTCTGTGATTTGAGGTCGTTTTTTGTTTTTCTTAAGGTTTTTTGTGTTTTCCACACCTTTTTATCTGCCTTTTTCCCGGTGGAGAATTGTGGAGGCTGCGTTGGGAATTATGAATGCAAGTTTTGTGTGCAAATTCAGGAGGCTCACCAGAAGAGCGACATCTCGAAAGATGATTAGATGGATTACATGCATGGCAGCATGCGGTAAGGAACACTTTTCCATCTTTCAACAGGCTCATCAGTTATTATATTAAAAATATCCATAACCGTTGTGCTGCTCCAGCAAGGGCTCCGGTGCGATCGACCCGGGGGATAATGTCAGTAAATTAAAGTTAAAACACAGACTTCGCTTATCCTGTATGAATGCGCCAATGTAACACAGACGTGGTGGGATGATTTCTCAATCAATTGAGGTCCCCAGGTAATACTAGTCCGGTGCAACGAGCTGAGTGTTGCCAAACATTTTAACTCTGGCGTTATTGGATTGTTTCGGTTGGTTGGAGACGTTATTGCGTCCCTCACCAACTCAACCACAACTTCAGTCCCTTCGCGGTCCATCCGACATCGTTTTAATAATTCCCTGTCATTTAGCGTCTCCAAAACATTCGGCTGTGACCAGGTCTTAGCGAGTTAGGAGTCCTCTGGACTACTTGTAAGGTCTCCCAGACTTAGGTGCTACTTTTAGGCTTAAAATGTTTTGTGAATAACTCTTATTTTCAAAAATTAGGAGTCCTAAAGTTACGACTGACACAGCCATTATTTTTAGGAGTTGCTCCTAAATTCGCCTGTTAGGAGCTACTTTTAGCCTTAAGATTCTTTTTGAATACGGGCCCTGGTGTATTGCCAGCTCACCTACAACATCCACCCAGCTATCTTTTTGGTTAGCGTTGAGAAAAACTAGGGCACCAACATGGGCAGGATGGTGGACCCTTGGTGCCTACTGCATTCTGGTGGTTTGGTGAAAATAAACCTGCTGCAAGTAACTTGTAAAATCAGTTTGAATTATCAAATATGTGGTTACATGAGGAGAAATCTGCTTCTCTTTAAATGTGAACATGGACATCTGTTTAGTCTTAGCTAGCTTGGTAGATTCCAGCACTGCTGGTTGCGATGTTAAGGATTATGTATGACTATTAAACCATTCTCTGTTTGAGAAAGGACGTTGACTGTTAGATTGGAGGAAACTGGAGGGGGCTTTAATGGTTCAGAAGAGAAAACTCAACCTACTCGAATCCCTAAAAAAGTCTGACACATGGGTGGTGATTAAATGGTCTCACACCAAGACAGAACTCACCCGTAGATTTAGTTTTTCACAGTTTTAATGAAAACAGCCTACACAAAAAGAATGGCCTTAAAAGGCAATAAGGAAAAAAAGATGTTTATATAATCATTTGTATTTTTGGTATAGTTAAATAGATAATTGTTAGGGATGACCCGAAATGAAAATTTGTGGCCGAAGCCGAATAAAATTTAAATGCTTGGCCGAATATCGAATAATGAATGCGGTTGTTAAGTTTTTCACTATTTTTTTTTTATATTGCATAAATAGCCTAGAATACATTTTTAGACATGTTTTTCAAAGAAAGTAAATGTTTATTGAATATAGACATTTTTTAAATCTTCCAGTAGCCTTTGCTTTTCAAAAAAAGCACAAAGTTTTTCATTTATATTAGGCCTTCAAACAAAATTGTTTTATACAGACAAAAACATTAACAACTGTGCCTGTATGTCAAGCCCCAAATAAAATGCTTAAGAAATCTGGCCCATGATTGAACCGATGCTGACCCCTGCTGTAGACATTCCAACAAAAACATGCATTAAAGTGCATTGAAAAAACCTAAGTGCAAATCACAAATGAACTATTGTCCTCTGAACTCTTGTGAGTGAAGTACAATCTTTTGTAACTTGAAATCCGCGTCGACCTATTGGGCAGTTATACTCAGCATGCTGGTGGGGCTGACATCCGAGCTCCATATGTCTGTCTTGAAGCTTAGGTCAACATCATTTTATCTTGAACCAAGAGCTCATGGACGCGAGTTGCAACACTATCATACATCTCCGGTAAGCACACATCCGAGAAATACCGTCTGCTCGGTATCGTGTAAAGGGGCTCAATGTGCTCCACAAGCCTACGAAAGCCAATGTCCTCCACAACACTGAACGGTTGATCATCCAAAGCCATGAAATGATTATTTGGTTGAACACTCGTTGCAAACTGAAATTCTTTTCTCGCTCTCCAACGCTTATTTCCACACTGCCGACATACCAAAGGCGCCAGGTCACCGCGTCATTGCGTCAGACAGCACTATTCGGCCTTGCTTTTAACTCACTCCACCGAAGGCCGAATGTGGCTTTTTTTTGGCAAAATTCGGCCAAATATATTTGGTTACCGAATATTCGGTGCATCCCTAATAATTGTTGCATAAACATCTTATTTATGTTCCATGTCAGAGGTCAGGAAAGGCAATGACACAATAACATCAGATCACTTAAAATGTATTTAACTAACATTCAAGTGTAAATGTAAGTATCCATGCCTCTGTGTGCTTGCTGTCATAGTGGCCTTTTACATCACAACTCTTTGTAATCCTGAGTGTTTCAGTAGATATCAGTGTTTCCTCTAGGATTTTTTTAAGGAGTGGCAGAGCGGCACCCCCCCCCGTTTCCACCGAATCAACATCTTTTTTTTCCCCCTTTTTTTACCGCAACATAGGCTCCGGTTCACGTCATGATAACTTCTGAATCTAACCACCTATTAAAACTTCCTCAGTCCATAGTTGTCTTTGTTTGATAGCCTACTTCAAGAGACTTTTGGTTAAGTAACCATGGACAGCTCCTACACAGGATCGTCGACGCCGCCGTCACCCCCGCCACCCGCGACACAGAGAGCGCGACGTCCGACACGAGAATCAAACCCGCTAATTTTAAAAACACACCGGCAACAGCGACCACTGATCTGTAGCCTACTGAGACTGTTGTTATTCTGTCACCTGATTTAAAACACGCTGTGGTCCATCATCGAGGTGCAAAGAGTAGATACTGAGCAAGATAGTTATCTGTAGTTTACCTTACTCGAGAGTATCCGACCCAGTGCAGGAATCTGCTGTGAAGGTGGAGACATGCGTCGGTGGTGTATTTGGAATGGCGGGTGTATAATGGCGGGCCGCCACTCCTAAATGAATGTAGAGGAAACACTGGATATTGTTTCATATTTCAATTTTTTTTTTTTTTACGTATCCCAATTTCAAACGTATCCTATGATAAGCCAGTTTCTCCTTAAAAAAAGCTATGAGATTGCACCTGCTTGTACACAATAAAGGACAGAGGCAGTTGTGCAATAAATAAAAACAGAGGTGATCACACCTCTTCTTATTTCACACCTAACACACCGTGTCAATCTTTGTGTAAAGTGAGTGTGATTTTGGAATCGTCTGCTTCAGAAAGTTATAAAAAACCTGAATTCTGCTGTAGTGAAGGAAACATACTTTTAAAACCAAGCTCCAAATCAGTGAAATAATCTAGGCTTAATATCACATGGGATGAGCTGCCACCTCAAAACACTCATGTGCTGTCATGTGCATGCATGCCTGCAACATCAATTATCTTTTCTCTGCCATAGCAACATGTTTTCACAGTGACCTATGTATGCCTGCAGCCTGCAACAGAAACAAAATGCCACTAGATACAGCTGACACCTCAGTTGAAAGCATCCATCCATCTTTATTGATGTATGAATGATAGTTATTCAGAGACTGAGCCACAGTCGCCTGGTGGTCTCGCCGAAAGCCTTTCAGCTCATTAACATTTCAGCAGCTTATCATCATTTAGTGCCGCTTCACTGTGACATGAATCTGCCAACTTACGTTGGTTGTAAAAAATGAGTGCTGTCCAGCTGAACAGCAGCTGATAGGATATCGGTACTGTCTCTTTTCTATTGAGAATGTACAGTGCATATAACAAGTCTTAATTGTTTTCCCATTTCATGACTTTTTTCAAAGGAATCATAGTCAACATACAAAAAATATACAAAAACAAAAAAAATACAAAAAACTCTTACAGTGTCAAAGTGAAAACAGATTTCTACATAGTAATGCCAATCTGTTAAAAATATTTAACAAAATCAGTGATTGCATAAGTATTCAGCTCCTTTAAAATGATTTTTTAATTCAACAGAGGTCCAGCCAATTGGTGCCATAGTCTCCAAATTAGTGAAATGGAGATCAAATAGATAGTGTAGTGAGTGTGTCTCAAGTGATAGTAGTATAAAGACACTTCATTCATTGGAATTGATGGCTTGAAGACAAAAGATCACTCCAAATAACTCTTTGAAAAGGTTATTGAAAAGTTTAAGTCAGGGGATGGATATAAAACAGTTCCAAGTCGCTGAACATCCCCCAGAGTTCAGCATACAGTGTTTCCCCTAGGATGGAGTTGTAGCAGTGGAGGCGAGTGTTCACCCGTGTGCAAAAGCAAAGCGTAAAGTGCACCCTGCCAGTAGGTTTCTATGTGTCTGCCGGCATCAGAGGGGCTCTTTAGGCTTAAGTACATAACAATCATAGGTGTGATTGGCAAAGGACAAAAAAGCAGGAAAATATACGGCTCCACTATGTCTCTCTTTACATTGATTTTGTCCTGTTGTTGTCTTCAGCTAAGAAAGAAATAGCTCGCCCCACAAGTCCCAAATTCTTAGAACTAAGTGTTTCCCCTAGATTTTTTTTTGCAGCAGTGCTCTAAGTTGGTAACCTAGCAACACTAGAGGGGTCCGGGGGCATGCCCATTTTGAAAAATAAACCTTTAAATGGTGACTACTGGTGAGATTTAAAAAAAAAAAAAAAATCATTTTCAAATTTTCAGAATCAGAATCTAAGACATGAGACGAAATAGTGTAGAATTGGACATCGCTGCTTGAAAATATGTTGACCTCTTGAGCATTAGAGAACTTTTTTACCATTATTTTTATAATGCTATTAAGAAAAAAGATCATAATTTCTGCATATTAACATTAATATTCATACAAAATAGAGGAAGCACTAAAATAATAAAAAGAGCTGTGTCCAGTTTACTAAAACAATCTGCTGCTGGTTTGGAGTCAGTGGGCCACATGACATGAAAGATATTATACAATTATTTTGTATTAATATATTTATGCTAAGAAATTTAATGACGGTCCCTAAGTCAGTCTCCAGCGATTCAGCGCGAGGCTCTGGGAGGTGAGCTAACAGTCCTCCTGCTGCTAACACTGGGTGAACCTCAGTAAAGTCGCGGCTGGACCCGAGTGAATATCTGCCGAATATCCAACCTGAAGCAAGCTTTATGGGAGAATGTCAAAGAGAAAGCCACTGTTGAAGAAAGCTCATTAAATCTCCACTAGAGTTCACCCAAAGGCATGTGGGAGACTCCAAGGTCAACTGGTTCTTTGGTCTGATGAGACCAAGATGGAGCTTTTTGACAACCAGACTATACACTATGTTTGGCAGACACCAAACACTCAACATCACCAGAAACCCACCATCCCTTCCGTAAATCAGAGTGGTGGCAGCATCATGCTGTGGGAATGCTTCTTGACAGCAGGCCCTGGACAGCTTGCAAAGGTATAGAGTAAAATGAATTCAGCAAAACATAGGGAACCTGATTCAGTCTGCAAGAGAACTAAAACTTGGGAGAAAATTTATTTCAGGAAAATGACCCGAAGCAATCAGCCAAAGCTACACAGAAATTGTTTAAAGACAACAAGTGATTTATAGACAAGAGAATTTTAAAAAACATTTGGTTGCTGTTGTTGTTTTTGTCAGGGCCCTGGCAGTATAATTCTGAATTAAAGTTGACACAGTGCTTACTTTGGAGCCCTGTGAATAGACTATTACAGTAATCTAATTGATGTTGATGTTTGATTTAATTGTTGTACCGGGCGAGGTGACTGATTTGTGAAGGAAGAGGTGTGAATCTTCACTGGCCTCATGATTCGATTAAATTACAATTCAGTTGTCAACAATTCATGGTACATCGCGATGCATCTCTATGCATCTCATATGGCATCCTCAATGATCTATATTACTGCACGTGGCTACTTTTTAATCATTTAAATTCCCCTTTTATTCAGAAAGTCCTTCCAATAATCAGACTACAGCAGTCTACAGTATAAAAGCTGCATCTTTTCAATTTTTGTATCTCAGTCCATAAACATCACATTGCCTTACATGTTTGTTGTAGTATATAGTACATAAATTTTACAATAATATTGTGTTAACATTGCAGCTTTAAGATAAGGCATTTATTGACTTACTGCACACACCTCTCTCAGATTTGGATGTAAAAGTTGACAGCACCTCCTACTTACTGTATTATTTGAAGCTGCAGACGTTAGCTTGCGAAAATGTGATTAGTAATTGCTGTGAGGCATGCTCAGTGTGGGTCTCTTCCAGTTCGTACTTCCCAGCAAGTTAATAAAATCCGACATCCGCCCTGAGATGTCCGTTAAAAAGAAATTCTCAGCATAAGCTGCAGACTCTCGATTATGCTCTGTCTCTGCAGAGATGCAGAACCTTCCTCGTCCGCATCGTGATGAACCTTATAATCGAGAATTTCAACTTATTTAATGCGACTATTGAAGTATAAATCTGAGTCTGTGATGTCATTTAGCACCTTTATGAGTACAGTCTCTGTGATGGGGCTGAAATCCTGATTGAAAGGTTATACAAACAATTATTCATCATTAGAAAATTAACAAGGTGGTGGTAAACCTCTTGATAAATTTTACCCAAGAATGGTAGGTTTGAAATAAGCTGATACTTGTTCAGGATGGTAGCTGTTCTTCTTTAGAAAGGCTTAAAGACAGGAATTTGTGAAGCCTCACAGTAGAAAAATGCCAGAGTCATTGACTATGACTGTTAGGTCGATTGAGTGTGTCAGATACAGGATTTATTAATTAATACCTTCTGTTGTACAGATTATTACAGGTTGTGTATCCTTCTTAGTCCGCAAAAGCCTATAATAGATCTCAGTTCAATTTGAGTTTTACCTTACAGTTGATATTGTCTTTATAGAGTGCTGTATGGATGACATATTTTTGTAAGTTAAACTGGAAGTTAGCATCACCCTGGTTCCCTTGACACAAAGCCTATGAATTTTTTTAATTGGATTCTGGAAAATTGCTGTAAAATCATCTTTGTGACTATAACAAGTTTATGATACTTGATATCTTCACCACCACTAAGCATCTTACTACACAATTATTATACAGGTTTTCTGTAAACTGATCAATGTTGTAAAGTTAGAGTTTGGATCATTTGTATGTAAAGTGGGCCTGTAAAGACTGACCTGTAAGTAGATGAGTCTCTATGTTCACTGTGATGATGTTTAATGTCCCCGACAACCTCTGTAGTCTCATTTAGACACTTTTTAGCTACTGCCATTTCTAACACATGTAAGAGCTTTATAATTACTTTGTGGGACATTTAATGATGTATTTCATGTGGTAGAGCAAAAATATCTTCAGCCTGTGGTAACCACACACCTTATTTCAGGCACTTTCAGTTTATTTTCAATTTATTTAGGATGACCCCTTGAGATGCAGCATCTCGTTTTCGAGGGGGTCCTCAACCGAAAAACCATTTAAAACTCATGGATTTTGAGACGAGGGGACCGAAAGAACAAAACTGATTTCCAGGTTTTAAGACTACAAACTACAGCCCTCTTTAACCACCAATTTCACACATTCAAGGTCTGAGGAGTGCTACTGCAAAAGAAAAAGGAGCTGTGTGTACTGTAATCTAATAAATTACCACCACGGATGTCGCAAACAGGCTAAGTTGCATTGTGGGTAACATAAGCACTCAGGGTTTGATTTGAACCATGCATTCTTTTCCTCGGTCAGTAGTATGTTCAGCTGATATTTTTTGATGCAATTCCAATAATGCTAACCCAAAACTAAACTTTTTTTTGTATTTGGAAGTTTTGAGAATAGCTTTTCCAAAGAAACATATTTGTTATTTCAAGCTTGCTATCAGCATTATTGTTCACCTGACACTGAAACAAGAACCCCTATCCTCTTAAGATCTGCCTAGCTATTGATGCAAAGCTTCCAATTTGTTTTTATATTTTGGCTGATGACTAACAGGATATGTCAGTTCAGACATGAAAACTTGAAGATCAGACCCCACTTTTTACAACACAGAGCATGAAGACGTTTATTAACAAGCAACAACATTCAACATGCTGTTATGTGAGTTTTGCTATTCAGTTAACGGTATTCCCTAACGGGAAATCTAGTATCAGTTTGTTACACTGTAGACAGCATTGAAAATATATCAGTGGTGTCAAGAGGGTTCCATTCTCTTACACTGGCAGCTTTCCAGTTTAACTGTACAAATTAACAGCAGAGAAACTTAATAGTGAAAATATTGAGTGGTATCGTGCTTGCTACTTTATCAGCTGTCATTATGATTCTCTGTTCCACTCACACTATGTGGCCTGACTAAAGGAATAATAATTACATTAGATCTGGCCAGTGCTCATAACTACTGATAGTAATTGACAAGTGTGTCCCTGCTCTGGACAGGCCTCCTAATGAGGAAATTACCTGGAATGGTCTGTTTAACCCAGGCATGACAAAGGACAATTAATCTAAGACCTCTGATTGTCTGTTTCCAGTAGACAACCTTGTTAACTCACTTACAGTTAATCAGGAGATGATGCAGCAACTGGCAGTGTCTTGGATTTCCTGAAACAGCAGTGGTGTATTGCTTTGTAGGTTGGGCTAGATACATCTGCCTGACTGCCTTAAAGGGAAACTTGAACAATACCAAGTCTGCTAGACTGCCTACTGCCTCTTCCTTCCTGCACACAATGAAACATGAACACACGTCCCCCCACCACCACCACACACACACACACACACCCACACACGCACTAGACAGCGAAAGCTGTGGTTCTACATAATCACAGTGCAACACACACACACTCACAGTGTTGTTGGGTAGATTAATGTGTGTACTGTAAATGCTGAATGAAAGGCCTTTTCATAGTGTTTCTGAGCCAAGGACATCTCAAGCTTTTCAACTTACAGACGTGTTAGATGGACACATGTGAGGCACTGAGGATTTTATATCAGTGACGCATACGGCAGGGAAAAGTTTAGCTTTTGTTCATGTATTATTGAACCACTGTATCTCATATTTTATGAGATTACATTGGATATGTTCACCCTACATAATAATACTGTTATTACAGGGTTTTCCCTGCCTTTATACGGCTTAGGCGCGGCGCCCAAGCATTTTTGCCTCCCGCCTAAGAGAAAAAATTAAGCAGGTGAGCAAAAAGAAATAAGAGCCGCATTGCATCCCATTGATCTTTACACGTTGCCGGGTATTTCCAAAAACGGACATTTCACCTTCTCTGTTTAAAAAAACCCCCTGTTTACACCTATCTGTTTTTAGAAAAAATTTCGTTCACCCGGCATGTGTGTCTGCGTCTGTGTGTGTGTTTGTGTGTGTGTGTGGCGGTGTGTGAGTGGGCGTGACGGAGGGAGGCGAGTGCGCGTGCCACAACAACACGGAGTGAAAAGCATTTAAGGGAGTACCAGAAAACATCTGTCATCAGAATGCCACCAAGGAAGTCCTGGTGAGTAACATTAGCCAAGCTTACACTTAAGGCTGGGCAAATAACCGAAAATATACTGAAACCATCGGTTATGGTTATTACTTTCCCCTGCTACCTGTGTCTCTGACAGCAGCAGCTCCACCGCTGAGGAGAGGAACAGGCTGCTAACGTCAGCTACTGCTTGGTCCTTTCGATGGGGCACTTCTATAGCTTTGTTCCGCTTTACAGTTAGTTATAAAAAATGTAAATGCAATGTGAAATGTTAAAATATAAAAAGGCGTTGCTGCGTTAGTAAGTTTCTATAGCATGCTGTTACTTTAGCTAGCATAGCTGCGGTCGAGTGAGGTAGGGAGCTAATGAAGTAAGGGAGCGTGACAGAAAGCATAGATTTGCCCACACACCTCCACCCAAGTCTATAACTCCACATTAGACCTCTCAATCTGAAAGTGATGTTTAAAACACAGCAGCAATATTATGATCTCTTAAAGGGCGATATGTCACACAGAAGCCGTTTATAGACAGACACAAGAGTGTGTGATGTGTGAGAGAGAGGGAATGTTGTTCGTTATTTAAAATTTAGTTTAATAAGATTTTGTGCACATAGCCATCTTCAATAAAATTTAAAAAATGAAGACGTGTGCACCAGATTTAGCAGACAACCTACTGCCATCTGTAATCCTGATAACACAAAACACAATACACAAACAACAATATACAATTAATAAACAACTAATGAACTGTTTACTGTCAACTGCATGAAAATGTTACAGAATGTGTGTTTTTGTTCTTTCTTCAGTCAAAAACTCTGGAAGAGGCCATGAAGTGGCTGATAAGCCCAGATGCCATGGAGCTGTTCCCTCAACTGAGTCTGGCTGCTGCTATAGCACTCACTGCCCCAGTTCAGACTGCAGATGTGGAGAGGCTCTTCTCAGCCCTCATGCTAGTAAGAAATTTTATATGAAAATATTATTATTCAAAGAAGGAAATTACACAAATTCAATTTTAGGTGAAGACACCTCTGCGAAACAGGCTGACAGATTGCCACCTAGATGTTTGCTGCCGGGTGGCAATTGATGGCCCTCAGCCAGGAACTTTTAAGACGGTGAAGTTTGTTCGGCGCTTCTACAGAAGCAATTCAACCAGAAGAGTAAAATGTTCAAAAGGGGGCTGTGAATTATGCAAATAAAGGGGAAATTACAACTAAAGCAAATTGAGTCTGTTTTTTAGTTACCCATAGAAATGATAGTGGTCAAAATTATGTGAAATTGCACAGTTTTTGGTTAAAAAAAAGCTTTAAAAAAAAATGTAAGGCCGAGGAACGCTAACCCCGCTTCTTCAGCTGCCCACCCCCCTAAGACCTCTAAAAACCCAGGGAAAACCCTGTATTATGTAGGGTAACATTGTTCAATATTGCGATGACGATATAAATTGTGATGAATGAATCCTGAATCCAAATTAAGTCCATATAGCAGTGACTGAGCAGCTCCGTTACTAATTGTGTGCAGCGCACACACGGCGCATTTCTCTGTGGTGTCGCTGGCTGCAGGACACACACACACACATACACAAGACACAGCTCTCTGACCCGTTCACGTCGAAATGTCCCGTAAGTCATTCCCTTAACTGTTTAGTAGCGTGATCAAGGGCGCACACTTGTTTGTCCCACTATTTCCTGGATACATACATACTCACACAATCGGCACTCAGTGCTGTTTCTTTTCACCACAAGGTATTCGTTGACCCTTTTCATCGCTTCTCTCTCCTCCCTCAGCCATCATAACCTGGCAATCACCACCAAACTGATGCCAATTAAATTTTGTCAGGGTAGCTCATGGCTAGCTGGGGCTCAATCTGATTGGCCCTTGCATCCAGGGCTCCGTCTGATTGGCTAAATGTTGGCATGCTCACGGTGCATGCATGGCGCATGTAAACAAAGTGATTTTTCTTATTCATCGCATGTCAGGCAGTCTTTTGCGATGTGTTTATTGCACATGTTCATATCGCGATGACGATGAAAATTCGATTTATCGGGCAGCCCTAACTGTAACCCTGACCCTAGCCACTATCAGCTGGGACAGTCATAATAGCCATTCGAAGGAAACTGATCCCTTTGTCAACACAGTACTGTCTGTTGTTGAGCTGGGTGTACAATTGGCTGTCTACCATTCATAAACTCAATCAAATCAATAACAGAAAGACACACAGTAAGACACAGAGGATTTTTTATTTGCTTAAAGAGAATTGAATATGCAGCTGTGGAATGTGTGCCTACCATCGGTGATTGATCGTAGTGATGTGCTACAGAATCTTCCCTTAAACAAATGATAGTTAAAGCTCCACCAGTTTTGTCTCATATGAAAGGTGAGGCTGCAAGCAACAAACCCTAACAAATTAACATCCAACGGTGTAGCTCTTAGGAACTTTTTGGCCTCATTGTTTGTCTTTTTTTTTTTTTTTTTAGCACAACACTCACCAACCCTGTCGGGGAGGACTAACAGCTAAGCTAAAAGATAACCCTTATAAAACGCAGCTTCTATCTAGCTTCCCCTCAAACGTTCATTCACTGGAAAACAAAATAGATTATCTGCAGCTGGAATTAACAAGTAAACGAGAGATGAGAAACTGGCTAAACTCATTACTCCCGGACAATGCTATCAGCTTCAAGGGACTGGCTACATTTCGTGCTGACAGGAGCTGCACACTCAGCGGTAAATCCAGAGGGGGTGGTCTATGTATTTACATCAACAACAACTGGTGTATAAATGCAGACCTGCCAACTTGTACACATTTTGTGTTGTGTGTGTGTTGCAAATAGCAGGCTAACCATCACGTTTCCCCGAATCCATTATTGCTGCAGACAAAACTGTAGGCTTGTGTGCCATGGTGGCGGAACCGCCTCCAAGAAAAGATTTGGAAACTTAAAAGATTTCTTGACAGCTATCAGGAGAGATGGCGTTGCCTCCACATGTCCAGGGTATCTCATCACACGTTCTGCACCATGTGCAAGACAGACATTGACATCAGTCACGAGGGGGCAACAGGTAATGAGCACAGTCCCACACACAAATACTCCCCGGGCCCTAAAAAATATTGATATTAAAAATAAAAGGATGATAAGAAAAAACATTCATAGTGTCAATAGGCTAGCCTTTCACATCCGCCATACTTCCCATTTGTGGGGGTGCAGTTAGACAAGTGGTCAAATGTAGTAATGAGTAATTACAACACAGGATTTAGGTTACAGTTGGGCTAGTTTTTTTTAATCCTAATTGAATTTATCAACATTAAAAATGACCATGACATAACAGGGAGTCCAGCTGTAACAAGCTATTGTAGCTCTAGTTAATGATGCATAGCATAGGCCTATTGGCTAGGCCAATGTAATGGCAACTGACACAATAGGCATTTAATGCAATAACACCCTTTAAAAAGCCTATCTGAAATTATCTGACCCATGTTAGAGGATATAAGATAACATTGTGTAATTTCACTACATATACAGCCATTCATCCACTCCCTTCCTCTACACATTAATAATATATTAATATATTTTAATCTAGGAAGTTGTAATGACCGGGGGGTGGGGGGTAGGGGGAGTTGTACTCATAAAATTTCTTCAAGGTTGGCAGGTCTGTAAATGCTAAGTTTGTCTCAAGCCAATGCTCGCTGGTAATTGAGCTTTTGAATGCAAACTGCAGACCATTCTATCTGCCCAGGGAGTTTACCTTAGTGTCCATCACTGCTGTGTACATGCCCCCCAGCGCTGACACTAAAGAGGCCATGAGAGCTCTCTACCGGACTATCAGTGAGTTGCAATCTACTCACACTGAGGGCTTTTACATTGTTGCTGGAGATTTCAACTAGGCCAACATGCAGTCAGTTCTCCCACATTTCCACCAGCATGTGGATTGTGCAACTAGGGGAGTAAATACTTAAACATGGCTTACACCACTATGAAAGATGCATTCAGAGCAGCCCCGCGGCCCCATCTTGGCTCTTCAGACCATCTATCTGTTATGCAAATCCCAGCATATAAGCCCCTGCTGGTCAGAGGAAAACCTACAGTGAGGCAGGTGAGGGTGTGGTCTGAGAGGGCTATAGAGGCACTACAGGACTGTTTTGACTGCACAGACAGGGATGTGATCAAAGCAGCTGCCACTTACAACGATCACATCAACACAGATGAGTATGTCGTGTCTGTGTCAGCCTACATCAACAAATGCATGAAGGATGCCAGCACTAGCTAATCCATCACCACCCAAGCCAACCAAAAACCCTGGATGACTGATGAAATATGCAAAATACTGAAGGCATGGAACTTAGCCTCCATGGCTCCGGTGATGAGATGGCACTGAGAATAGCAAGAGCCAACTTGAACCAACTTGCCATCAGACTAGCAAAGTGTGCTCACAGTCGAAAAAATCCAAGACTTTTTCCATGATCCTGCGAACACCAGGGACATGTGGCAAAGGCATACAGACTATCACCAACTACAGGATTGCCCCTTGTGCTCGTGACGATGACGTGGACTTCCTAAATGAACAAAATCACTTATTTGGTTTGAGGCACTGAACAACACTCCTGCTGTGAAAACTGTTCCCCACCAGGATGAAAAGGCACTCTGCTTTGACATAGCTGTGGTGCGAAGGTCTCTGAGGAGTGTCAACTAACGGAAGGTTCCGGGCCCTGACAACATACCTGGGTGGGTGCTCAGACAATCAGCAGATCAGCTGGCTTGTGTCCTAACGGACATTTTTAACACTTCACTGGATCAAGTCCCATCATGTTTCAAAACTGCCACCATCATCCCAGAAACCTTAAATCATATCACTCAATGACTACCGGCCCATCGCACTCACTCCTATTATGATGAAGTGCTTTGAAAGGCTGGTAAAGGAGCACATCACCTCCAGTCTCCCTGTCATGTTTGACCCCTTCCAGTTTCAGCCAAACCGCTCCACTGAGGATGCCATCTCCACCGCTCTTCACTTGAGCCTTGCACACCTGGAGGAGAAAATCACTCATGTTCGGATGCTGTTCCTGGACTTCAGTTCAGCATTTAATACCATCATTCCACAGCATCTCGTGTACAAATTTGGACCCCTGGGCTTCAGCATCCCCCTGTGCAACTGGCTGCTAGACTTCCCCACTGAAAGACCACAGTCAGTGAGGGTTGGTCAGAACACCTCCAGTGTCATCACCCTCAGCACAGGCTCCCCTCAAGGCTGTGTCCTGATCCCTCTGCTGTTCACTCTGATGACTCAAGACTGCGCCCCAAGGGCTACCACTAACCACATTGTGAAGTTTGCGGGCGACACAACATTGGTGGGCCTCATCAGGGATGACCACGACCTGGCTTACAGGGAGGAGGTGGAGCAGCTGGTGGGCAGGTGTAGCACAAACAACTTGATCCTGAACATGGACAAAATCAAAGAGATCACTGTCGACTTCAGGAAGAAGCAGCCCAGCCACACTCCACTTCTCATCAACAACACAGCTGTGGAGGTGGTCAGCAGCAGCACCAAGTTCATGGGGGTGCACATCACAGACAACCTCACCTGGTCTGTGAACACTGCGGCATTGGTCAAAAAGCCACAGCAGCATCTGCACCTCCTGCAAAAGATGAGGAGAGCCCTCCTGCCCCTGCCCATCCTCATTACTTTCTACACGAGCACCATAGAGAGCATCCTGACCAGCTGAATCGCCATGTGGTGTGGAAGCTGCAAAGCCTCTGACTGGAGGAATGTGAGGAAAGTGTTGATGACTGCAACGATTGTTATCATTGGGACTTCTCTCCCGTCCATTCAGGACATTGTGCTGCATGTCCCGAGCTTGGAGTATTATCAGAGACTCCTCCTACCCTCACCATGGACTATTTTCCGTGCTGGCCTCTACAAAGAGGTTCTGCAGCATTCGGTGCAGGAGCACAAGGCTCTGTAACAGCTTTTTCCCATGTCATCATACTGCGGAACTCTAAGAGACAATTGTTGTTGTATCCTGGATACTTTGTTTCCTCCAAATATTTGCACTACCTAACTCAACAATGTCACTTTCAATAATTTGTACTTTTTTTTATATACTTTCTATTATATTCCATTCCATTGTCAACCACTTATCCAGAATCGGGTCGCAGGGGCAGGAGCTTCAGTAACAAGTCCCAGACTTACCTTTCCACGGCCACATCGGCTAACTCTGAGTGGGGAATCCCCAGGCACTCTCAGGCCAGAGAAGAGATACAATCCCTCCACCTGCTCAACTGGCTCCTTTCCACGCAGAGGAGCAGCGGTTCTACTCCGACTCCCTCCCGGATGGCTGAGCTTCTCACCCCATCTCTAAGGGAGATCCCAGCCACCCTGCGGAGAAAACCCATTTCGGCCGCTTGTATCCGCAATCTCATTCTTTCGGTCATGACCCATCGGTCATGACCATAGGTGAGGGTAGGGACGAAGATTGACCGGTAGATTGAGAGCTTTGCCTTCTGGCTCAGCTACCTTTTCGTCACAACTGTGCGGTGAAGCGCATGCAACACTGCACCCGCTGCTCCGATTCTCCGATCGATCTCACGCCCCATCATCCCCTCACTCGTCAACAAAACCCCAAGGTACTTGAACTCCTTCACTTGGGGCAAGGAGGGAGGGCAAGGACTCATTCCCCACCCGGAGTAGGCAATCCATCGGTTTCCTACTGAGAACCATGGCCTCAGATTCAGAGGTGCTGATCCTCATCCCTCCAGCTTTACCCCCAGCTGCGAACTGATCCAGTGATCGTTGTAGATCTACAGCCGATGATGCCATCAAGACCACATCATCTGCAAAAAGCAGTGATACGATCTTCACTGACCTGTAACCTCTCCAGACCACGACTGCACCTCGAAATCCTGTCCATGTATATCACAAACAGTATTGGGGACAAGGCACAGCCCTGGTGGGACCACCACACCTGTTTGCCACTCCTTCGGCACCGATCCTGACCCCCACGCAATGTTGAAGAGGCGTGTCAACCAAGACAGCCCCTCAACACCCAGAGCCTTCAGAATTTCCGGTGGTATCTCATCAATCCCTGGGCCTTTGCCACTGTGAGTTGTTTAACTACCACAGTGACTTTACCCAGGGAAATCTGCGATGATACCCCATCATCCTCCAGCTCTGTCTCCATTACAGAGGGTGGCTGAGTGGGATTCAAGAGGTCACCAAAGTACTCCTTCCACCGCCCTATGACCTCCTCAGTTGAAGTCAACAAGGTCCCATCCCTGCTGTACACAGCTTTGATGGTTCCCCTTTTCCCCCTCCTGAGGTGGCAGACGGTTTTCCAAAAGTGCTTTGGTGCCGCCTGAAAGTCCTTCTCTATGGCCTCGCCGAACTCCTCCCACACCCGCTGCTTTGCCTCTTCCACAGCTGCTGCTGCTGCCCTTCGGGCCCGTCGGTACCCCAAAACTGCCTCGGGAGTCCCCCCGGAACAACATGTCCCTAAAGGACTCCTTCTTCAGTCGGATGGCTTCCCTGACCACCGGTGTCCACCACGGTGTCTGAGGGTTGCCGTTTCTTGAGGAACCTAAGACCCTATGGCCACAGTTGGCCTCAAATGATTCACTACATTCCATTCACCCAAAAGATTTTTTCGAATGATTTGTCCGTGAATGTCACATCATTGCAGAGTAAGTGTGGAGTGCATGAAGCTGGGACAGTGGGACACCATTATTTATTTATATACAAACCATGGGATGCAGCCATGGAGGCGTTATTTGCTGGCTATTATTTTCTGTAATAACTCCATGGATGCAGCGGGGGCGCTGCTAAGCTAGCGGCATTGTACGTCCTAGCCAACGCCGATGTTCCTTTGACTATATCACCGAGCCTCGACCGTCAGCCCTGACGCAGGACAGCGGGCGGGAGCTGGCTGAGTGGCCCTGTTGGAGGTCCACTCCCCTCAGTGACATCGTCAACGGAACATCGGTGTTGGTCGTTTATCTGATCGTCAATTTGCAGGTTCGTCATGACAACAAATCATCCGCATGGATAGTGGTGATCATATCGCCGTCAACTTTCAAACAAATCAACCCATTTCAACAGATGGAAGAACAAAATACAATCTGCGTGACACTGAATCAAATGCCAGTAACATTGACTTCGTCCAACTCGAAGTCAAACACGCTAATTTCAAACACAATAAAAAGTAGTAATTCTATTATGGCTATGCGATATTACACGGACACCGCCATAGTTGTTGTGAAATGTGTCCGGTCTATGGCCTGCCCCCTGGAGTCATATGCCCCACTGTGATTGGTAGGTTCGTTCAGCTCCAGCTCGCACAACAAAGGGACCTCCCACGTGCAACAAATGGACCTTCCATACATAACGCGGCAAAGTGCCATTCACATAAAACTCGCCGTCCGCACTAACATTAAACTTCCAAGGTGGGAGCCACAAAAATATTGTCCTGCGAGTTAGAGACGCATGTACTAGAACAAGTATAACATTAAACATTTTCAGAAAATGACAACACATATGTCATATCATGATATAATGACATCCAAACTCCAAACTATGTGATACAGTATATAGTCTCATATCATGATAATGATATATGTGACTCGCCATGGCAAACCAGCAGCAAGTCGGCTGGGAGAAATTCACATAAACGAAGAAACTATCGTTTTTTTTCTTAATGAGTGATTTTCGTTTTTTTGCAGAATGTGCAAGTTGAGATCATGAAGAAGCCACTCCATGTTTCAGATAACAGTATTGGTTGCCTTAAAAGTATACATTTTGTGTTTGAAATCGGGTAGAGTTTCAGGAAATGCTGGCGCATCGTTGTGCGTGTGCGGCGATACAGTTAATTTGCATACTGGCTACCTTTGACCATTCACGGGCTTTTTTTTTTTTTTTTTTTTTT
>CAEMYA010000087.1:745999-771215 GCA_903131615.1 Diplodus sargus
AATCAGGTGCACGTTAGTAGCAAACCGCATGGCTACTAATGCAGCCCCCCGCATAAGTTCTGCCACTTCTGGAAGCTGCATGTGATTTCATCATTGAATGAAGATGGACCGGGAAAAATGCATTGCAGAAGAGCTAAATCGTGGCTGTTACAGCGCAAAATCTATGGCAGTGCTTTTGCGAGACGCAGGATACTTCTGGTTACTCCGATCCCGATTTCACTTCTGATTCTGATGAGTGCACTGATGATGAAAGCGACTGTATTACACTGGAGAACATCCCTAATCTACAGCTGACCTTAGCCGAAGATGAAGATGAGGAAGACTCTCTCGGCCTCGCAGCAGAGGAGTTGGAGCGTGAGATATCAGACGCTATATCTACTGTGACATGTGAAGGGGATAAAGACAGCGAAATGGAGAAAATTCGTAACTTTGACTGCAAATACTACGTAAGAAGAAAGGAGAACTCACTCATTGGGACACATTCGTGTACCGACAAACTTTCTTCAGAGCTTATGTACAGCATAGGGTTGGATTCTCTAGCTACCGAAAGAGAGATAGGCAGGACATGCGAATAATTGGACATCTCGAAGCATACAGATGCACAGTGGTTACTTCGGACATGACAACATCCACCAAAAAGCCCCAGACGAAGAGAAACCACTTATTTCATCAGAGGCAATGATGTCTACAGGAATACTTTTCAGTTTCTTATGGGGTTAGTTTCCATTAACATCGAAGATATCTAGGCTACTTTGCGTTATGTGTTCATTCGAAGTCGCAGTCAAAGTCGCAGGAATTACAAACTGTTATCTCATGTTTTTTGTTTTCATGTTTATACCTTAGCCTACATTGTTATTAGCTGGCTCAGTACTGTCGTTTTGAAATGATATGCACATCGAAACTAAGCTGTAATGGGAGGTTTTGTCTAGTAATGTGAGCATCTGCTATTAATTTGAATAATTCTTAAATTGCTTGAATTGACTGATACTCATGATTTAGCACCTAGTTTACTGGAGGATAGTTTGGATGAATACATCCAGAGTTAGGTGACAATGTAATTGTAATAAAAGCATTTCCATTTCAATAAAGTACCTTCTAATTCTGATCAGTCCACTAAAGTGCTTAAGGAAAAAAACACTACATCAACTTTAACATGACAACTGCTTTTGATAACCATTGTTCAAACCACTACAATACTTTCTGCACTGCAGGCTAACAGATACCAGATGTCACTGAATGAATGTAGGGGGAGGGCTTATCTAAATGAGATGCAAATGAGCACCATTGTGTTGACTAGCCAGGGGGTGAGAATTTCCTGCTGTGAGAATTGCAAATGTCTTGGGGCTGTTTTCTCCCTAAAGGGTATTGAGATGTGCATACATTCAAATGGCCACAACTACTTCAAATATTATCATTTCCATTTGTTAGACATCATTGGAAAGCTTAGAAACTACACATTCAGAATTTGTAAATAACTCAAAATGCCTCTCGGGAGACTTGTTGCTGGTTTTCTCATGGCTGGTCACATATGTTACATATTACTCACACCAGCTTCACAATATTGTGTTATTACATGCTTATCTCGGCTGGAAATCATTGGGTGGCTCCAATTTCCAAATCATTCCTCCCACCACTGAACAAACAGACTCTACCTCAAAATAACAGGGAGGTCATATCTCAATCCAATACTATGTACATGTAGTTTTTTTTTTATTTTTATCTTTGTTCTCTGGAGAAATCAATTATGTAAATATCCGACTCTATTAAATTAAAAATAATCAAGAATTGTAAAAGGTGAATACAGTTTGGACACTAGAGGTGGATTTCATCGTTCGTTGTCAAGATTCAGTTCCCATCGGTCAGTTCGGCAGGATGACTCGTTCATGTAGTTCGTTCGTTCGTTCGTTCGTTCGTTCGTTCGTTCGTTCGTTCGTTCGTTCAGTCGCACTTGGTGATTCACGTAACAAACAGTTCTCAGCTCCTCGTTCTCAAACGATCGTGCTAACGGTCAACATAACACTGTAGTTCATGGCCAATACATAGCTGCAACTTTATGATTATGTGTACTTTTAGACAACACGACAGTTAGCAGGTAACAACTAAAGCCGGCTAGCCAAGAATGAGTGACTGAGTGAGAATTACAGGAGAGGAATCAGTAACCGAACGAGAACGAGAGCAACGAACGAAATTAAATGTTTGTTTTTTTCATGGAAACGGTTGCTATGCATTCCTGTTTCTCATTGGCTAAAATTCGATGACAGTGTCCTAGACCCAGCATACCATTGGCTGGCTCTCAGTCCTCCTCACCACTCTGATAACTAAACAGTGAACAACACAGCGACTGGTCTGTGAGAACGAACGAATGAACGAGAGAGAAGTGAAACGGGGAATCAGGTCAGTTCGTTCGTGTTAAAGAGTCGCGACCGAGCCATCACTATTGGACATGACACAGTCCTTTTTCTAACAGCATTAGTTATTGCTGTCCTGTCCCCTCCGCTAAAGCTCCTTTTGGGAGACATTGTAAAACCATGTGATTCTACAAACACACACAAATCCTCAACAACAGGATTCCTGTGTATGTGACAGAAGGCCAGTGATTCAGCTCCTTGAGAGATTCCACATTGTTTTAAAGGGAAACTGCTATTTTCTCCAGGAGGTCTTGTGGTTTCACTTCATGTCACATAGCATATGTTAGCTGAGAAGAAAGTGTGATCTGTGACAAACTGACAGTGAGTCACAGAGCATCGAACAGGCAGATCATCACACTTTTGTTTTTCACTTTCTCATGACCCTCTGCATTCTTTTTCCTCCATCTTACCCTGCAGACACACAGTCCAGCCAAGCTGGAATGCCTAATATCTTGTCCAGACTAATTTCCCACAAGAGCCACCACACCAGGAGGCTGAGAGAAAAGACATTGCTTAACATTATCTCTGCATTGCATTAACTAGTGTGAAAAATATTAACACCCTGCATAATCTGAATGATTTAATTAACCTTAATGTCCTTAAATCGTACCTCTCTTCTTAACCTTGAAATCTAAAGACAAATCTCATCTAAGAGGTTAAGATAATTTGACTTCTTCCAGTGCATGTCAAATTGCTTAATGAGTTTTGCAAGAAAAGACTTTATCTCAGTATTAGTATTATCAAAGTTTAGGACCTAATGATTAATTACATTTATTGTAATTGTAATTTCTATGCTCCAGGTAGCTCCATACCTGTGTACAAGCCTGTAATCTGCTGCCTTCGGTTTTTAATTTGACTAGTCAAAAAAAAAGGTTCACAAGAGTATTTATTGAAAAGAAAAACATATTCAAAAACTATGTCAACATAAATAAATAATAAGAAATACACATTTGTAAAGTAGATTACATTTTCCAATTAAAAATGTATATATTCAAGAGATCCCCCCACTTGAACATAACACATAACTCTTAAACTGCATAGTTTTACAGTTAAGCCTTGTTGTCATGTGTCTGCACATTGCACTGTTGGTTTTGCTGTTTTCCTTGATTGACATTAGATGGAAGAGCAAGGGCAGATCGCACGGTGTTGTTCTCTGGTACAGATAAAAAATGTTCAATGCTAAATGTCGCCAAACATACTTGGGCAGATGTTAATATATGGGTGGGCGGGGATCACCAAGGTAAAATATATGTTTAGGAAACACTGTGGTACGATGTATATAGTGCCATGAAGCCATTTCAGTGGATGAATGAGGTCGGGAATCAGTCAACACCCCTTTTGAATATGACAACTCTGACCATAAAGGTCCGCTGGTCTGTGTGGGTATGTTCTTCCTCCTGATGCAGGCCAATGCCCAGCCTCATGTGGCCAGAGTGTGTAGGCAGTTCCACAGTGTTTTAGTTTCGACAGACCGTTGTTACGTCATTATATCCTCCACAAATTATACAAAGTAATTGTTTCTTCATCATGATCTGATGTGTGATTAAAGTGTTCTAGTTCCTGAACAGAAGTTATAATAACTTCATTATAACTTCAAAAGCTCACGGCAACCGCTACAACAGTTCACATATCTGAAGATGTCAACAGGATGGAGTTATAACTCACTCCTAGGGATGTAATGATTTACCGAATTTTACCAACGGCGAAAAAAAAACGTTAACCCATCATAACCAGGCACCAATGAATTTACAGTTAGGAAATAATAACGTCGGCTGTCCTCATGTGTCACACCCCTATGGGTGCCCTGGTAGACCTACTGTACAACCAGAGGGAGGGAGGGATTTGCTACTGGCTACTGTATTGATCTGTAATTGTTCATAGTGCAATCATTCATTGCCAAAGACAATTCGTTGCTAACAGAATTACCTCAAGTATAAAGTAAAAACAAACTATATACAACAATAACTGCCATACACATCACACGTCACATTTATCTTTAAATGACATTGTTCAAGTCATGTACCGTGGCTTTTTGGTAGCGTAACATCCCTACTCATTACTCATTGTTAAAGGCAGAAATTAGCCCACCTCTAACAAAATGGCAGTTCAGCCTGATTATCAGTATATTGGCAGTTCATGACTTTACCCCTCATAGATCACTTCTTCTCAGGTTTTTTTCTCCAGCAGTGTGGATTGATTATTGATATGATAGTCAGCACCACAATTCATCAAACAGGCAGCTGAATGTCACAGTGATTAACAGTGGTGTGATGTAGTATCTGGCCACTGCTGGAGGAGCATAGAGCTGCACTGATCTATGAGGAGAGTTCGACTGAACTCATTATATTCCAAACTCCCATGAGAGAATGGATAGTGGTGTCTTATGTTTGGATTGGTTCAGCAAGATTCAGTTGGGTGTTTAGCTTGAAAACACACACCTTAGACAAAATATATATATACATAGTAAAGTATAAATCATAGTCATGGTATTGTGAAGCCCCATCCAAATTTCCACCATCTGGACTTTTAAACTGAGCCCTTGCGAAACTTCAGTTGGGTGTACAATGATCATCGTATCAAGTCAGTGAGTGTGTGAGACTGCAAGGCAAACATAAGCCATTGATAGACAAGCCTAAAACACTACAATTATAAAGTGAGTTTTTATTATGTCTTCAGTCTATTCAGTTTTCACGTGACGTCACACTCCCAGGGGAACGCCCTCTTGAAAGGCAAAAGATAATTTCTCGCTGCCCGCCAGCATAGTAAGCAAGTGATAAATCTAGTTTGGAACCAGTTTCGTTTTGCCAATATGCCGGATAGTTGTTGTGCTATCAGATGCACTAACAGATGAGGAGACAAGCTGGGGGCGCTAGCGATCAATGGAAGGGTAAGACGCACCTCCAGCTAACCAAACTACGTGACTTTACCCACTGCCCAGAGATTTCATCGCACAACTCCTAACCGAAGCGCTGTCTCTGCCAGAAAAACCACTGATAGACCGGGCACACAGGATAAATCGCCAGAAACCCAAACTGGAGGACCCTCCACGACCCTTCATTTTAAGACTGCACTACTACCATACTCGTGAGGAAATACAACGAAGGGCCGTGGAAAAGAATAACCTGGAATACCTGGGACGGAAAATACAAATATTGCCAGACTTTCCCCCATCTGTGATCAAACAGAGAGCAGCATTCACAAAAGTTAGAGAAATGTAACGAGGAAGGTCAGACGTCAGATACGGACTGATTTATCCGACCAGAATGATGGTGACGCACGGAGGAGTGAAAATGTCGTTCACTGACCCAAAGGAAGCTCAGGACTATGCTGAGAAACACTTTGGACAGCCACAATAGACAATGACAGCGAAATGAACATACCAGGCTGCCCAGCTGGGTGGATAGCAAGCCGCATACAGACATCCGCATCTCAGCATGGAGGGCAATGAGAGGACTTGGACTGTCAGCGAGGTGTTACTGATGTGGTGAACTTTTTTCTCCTTTCTCTCTCCCTCAGCCCCACCTTTTCCCCTCACTTGTTTATCCGCCAAAAGAGTGGTAGCCCACATTTCTGACTGGCATAATGCGTTGAATTTGAACAGGTGAACTGCCCCAGCAGATACGCATACTGGTTTAATCCCCCAAAAGCTATAGTGGGAATGTATGTTACACTTGAATTGTTTTATACGTAACAATGAAAATGTTATATACTAATCTAAGAAAATTGACAATTTACTTCGAAAAGCAGTAGTTACTAACGTTAACAAGGGTTAACAGTAACAGCTCAGGGAAGTAATAGATCTTGGTTAGAGCATCGTTATTTCTTTATTTTTTTGTTATTATTTTCATTCACTTTTATTATTTGAACACTTCCCAAAGTATTCTCGTGCCATACATTTGTTTGGTACTGGCTGGATACGTTTATGTTTTTTGTTTACTCAGTTTGTACCAGGGAGTTTAAGGGAGTTTATAGGAAGAGGGAGGGAGGGAGGGAGGGGTGGGACCCAGCCCTCTTACTACTATAAAATCACAATTTGAAGGTGGACCAATTGAAACAGATATTTACTCTGCTCTTTTCTGATTTGCCAGTACAAGATGATCTGAATACAGGAGAAAGAAGGAGAGGTCTACCTTTAGCTAGCTGGAATGTACGTGGACTGAACAACCCGATAAACAGAGGTAAAGTCTTTGCTCATCTTAAATCATTAGCACTAGATCTGATATTTTTACAAGAAACCCATTTGAAAAAGGACTCTCATATCAGATTAAGGAGTAAATGTATCAATAATGTATACCATTCGTCATTTAATGTTAAAGCAAGAGGTACAGCAATCATGATAAGGAATTCATTCACAAAGACACAATATCTGATAAGGAAGGTCACTTTCTGATTGTAACTGGGAAAATATATTCTACACCCCTTACCTTATTGAACGTATATCCACCGAATATAGACAGTCAATCATTCTTTCAGAAGGTAATGTCTCTTATACCAGACTTATCCCAAACAAATTTAGTTATCGCAGGGGATTTCAATTGCGTCTTAGACCCATACTTAGATAGATCTTCCACCCGCAGAATAGAGAAAAGTAATTTGAGTGTCTTTCTTAAATCTGATAAAGGTGAGATTCTGGTGAAACCCAAGGACATCAATGATTGATTTCTCCAATTTTATAAAAAACTTGTACACCTCCAAAAATGACACAGACTATATGGCTATGCAGGATTTCTTAGATAAATGCAATCTCTCCAAATTAGATGAAAATAACTCTGAAATTTCTGTTGAAGAAGTTAAAAAAGCCATCACTTAAGTTAAGGGCAATAAAGCCCCAGGCCCGGATGGCCTTCCAGGTGAGCTGTATAAAAAATTTAACAAAACTCTGTGCTCATATCTACATAAAGTGTGCACTCAAGCCCACGCTGATGGTGTCCCACCTTCTACCTTAACAGAAGCGGTCATTACAGTGATACATAAAAGGGGTAGGGACCCAGAAGAGGTGGGCTCTTTTCTTCCTATTTCTCTCTTAAACCAGGATGGGAAATTATTTTCTAAAATTTTGGCTAATAGGTTGAGCCCCTTGTTAGATAAACTAGTGCATTCAGATCAGACTGGTTTTATACCAGGTAGAAATTATTTTTTCAACCATAGACGATTATTTAACATCATTTAGTCTAATAATAAACTGAAAAAAGAGCTCGCCATTCTGTCACTTGATGCAGAGAAGGCATTTGACCAAGTCGAGTGGCCTTATCTGTTTGAGATTTTAAAGGGATTTAATTTTGGAGAAAAATGTATTTCAATGGTAAAGCTTCTCTATAACAACCCCCGTGCACAGATACTCACAAATCAAATATTGTACCCCAGTTTTAATCTGTATAGAGAGGAACGAGACATGGGTGTCCTCTACCTCCCTTGCTGAGAGTATCCGCTCAGACCCTTTAATTGATGGTTATAATACACAAAAATCTATAAATAAAATGTAATTATATGCTGATGATGTTTTGTTATTTATCTCTCAGCCTCAAGTCACGATTCCGCAGATACTTGATAAAATCAATTCATTTGGGACCTTCTCCGGTTATAGAATAAATTGGAATTAAAGCGAGCTAATACCCGTGCATGTACAGAACATTTCCTGGTTGCAGAACCTCCCTTTTAGTATACCTCCAGAAAAATTCACATATTTAGGAATTCAGATTACCAAGTCTCACTCCTCCTTATTTAAGGAGAATTTCCCACCACTGTTGTCTAAATTACAGTCAAATATACAGTTTTGGAAGACCCTGCCAATATAATACTATTAAAATTATTTTTTTGCCCCAGCTACTGTATTTATTTCAGAACATTCCAGTGTTTCTTCCCAAATCCTTATTTTAAAAAATAGACTCAATTGTGCTCTCTTTCCTATGGGACTACAAAGCTCATAGAATTGGCAAGAAATACCTTTGCAAATCTAAAACAGAAGGGGGCTTGGCACTCCCGAATTTTTTATCATATTATTGGGCTTCACAAATTAGGATTATGGCATACTGGCTGGATGACACAGCAACCACACCAAACTGGCTTAAATTGGAACAGGAGGCATGCCAGCCTTATTCTATAGGTGCCATCCTTCTGGCACTTTACACTATTGAGAAATCTTTATACAATTGCAATGTGATGATCCACGGTACAGCGCGTATCTGAGATGGAACACTCTATGGGAAGAGAGTTTGGAACACACTCATCGATGTTCTACTAATGTTTTGCACTGCCTAATCCAATTTAAAATTCTACATCGTCTTCATTACTCAAGGAGAGGTTACACAGAATATACCCCTGACACGACCCCTACATGTGACAGGTGCCTCGTAGCAGACGACACATTGCTTCACATGTCCCAAGGTTAAGATCTATTGGTTTAATATAATCAGTTTAATATTTTAAATACTTTGCATACAGTTTGAACCTAAACCACCTATTATTATTCTGGGAGTGTCAGATGATGCTAAAAAACTAAACAACTCTCAGCAATGTTTCCTCTCCTATAGTCTTTTCATTGCGAAGAAGTTACTTCTCACGCATTGGAAGAAGTAAGAAGCACCCACTGCAAAGACGTGGCTCAGTGACCTCACTAATACACTCCACTTAGAAATGATAAGATATAGTCTTATGGATAAAGTTGCATACTTTGAAAAAATTCGGTCACCTCTCATTTATTATCTCACACCTCTTAGCGGAAATTAAGTTTTCCCCTTTACCCCAACAAAGTAGTGAATAGACGGAAGGGCAAGGTTGGGTAGGGTGGGGGGGAGTGATATTTATTTTTCTTCATCTGTATTTTGTATCTCACATTTATATCTGTTCTTTCACCTACTATTGGTATATGTTCTAAGAAAACAAAAAGAGGGCACTAAGACCTAACTGTACATATATCTATATGGATGTATATTGCGCTCATAGATATGTATGTTATAAATAAGTAACTGTATAACAACATGCTCAAATAAAAACATTTGAACAGCAGATGAGGAGACAAGTCTGTGTCATGCTTGTACCGACAACCTTTTGAAAAGGAAAACCCAGAGAGTAGGAGATTGTGGATTTGTGCCATAAGACGTACATGTGCAAACAATGGCAGCTGTCCAAATACATAAGTATACACAGCGAAACAACCAAAGTTAAGCTCAAGTAAACACAAGTATATACTTTTATTTATTAAGTAGTTTTAGCCATAAGTCACAACTGTTGACTGTCTCTAATCGTTTTGATATGGTTTGTTTTCATGTATCGAGGTGACCAACCACACTGGTCTTAATGAATTAAAGTTAGCCAGTTAGCTGAGGAGTTGGGATGATGCATTAGCTGCAAATAAACTCAAAATGCAATTATTTGGAATTCCCTTTACACCTTGTGTGTACACAAGCTTGTGTTTAGACTGATACACTTTGTTGGTGATGTCCAGGGTACATATACAATAATAACATTAATGCAATAACGTTCAATATCCAGTGTTAGTTAATTTGTACTCATCTTTGCTTTTACAATTAAGAACTTCTTGCTCTTCACCTCCCAAACGGCAGCATTGATTCTCCATCAAGATCGAAAAAATATATACCTGTCTTTACTTTTATAAGCATTCATCCTGGCAGCAGTATAAGGTGAGGGATTCTCCAGAGGGTATACGTAAATGTCACTGAAGTCCAGCTCTGGCAGGGACCTGGTGGTTTTTAACTGCTGAAATACTGCAGCGGGTGCTGTAAATGGTACCCGACACTTGCAGTTTATGTCCATATCGTTCCTTTCTTCTACAGTTGACAGGCAATCTTATTAACTGTGTGAGTGGAAATTTACCAGCTTTTGCCGTGACTCTACGGGTAGTCTGGTATGAACCGCCATCTCGTTCTGTTTTGCCCTCCAGGTCAGCGCGCGGATCATGTAAAAGCACAGAAATGTGAGTATGGACAGCACTTGAGACTTGCTGCGAACTTCCTGTGCCCACAAAGCCTGCAAATGCAGTGAAGTCTGGACATTTGGATACAGGCCAAGAAACTGCTTGGGATTGGAAAGTCATTAGCTGATTCAATTGACCTGGCTCAATGGGGCAGTAAAAGCTGGTCCATGTTTTCAGTGTCTTTCCCTCTCCTATTGCTGGCATCCACTCTGATTCTTTGTCTTTGGGTAAACTTCAGTAAAATCGATTACTGTTGCTTTATGTATGACAACATTCTCCCTACCCTCCGCTACGTCACATTCCTTGTCAATTTGAAAAAATATATACAGTGTATTTATAAATGTACAAAACCAATGTCTTCCTTTTTGTTTTCAACAGTAAGTGTTGAAATATCTTAAAATTTCAGTGCAAGGTGCAAAGTAACCATCAACATTTTCCCAATCATTGCATATGATGGCTGGCTTTGCACGCAGTCCTGCTACACAGGAGCACCATACTGTTTTGCCTAAAACAGAGTTTATATATTTGAAGCAGCTGTGCCTGTAGCAATTAGTCTGTGCTTGATGGCACTTGTGTCCCTCTCCAGTCGCTGATTGTATTATCTTGGATCAATTACATTGCTACCGCAAACCAAACTGGCCAAGACATATGAGCAGTCAGACAGGTTTCAACCAAACCATCAAAGCCACACAGTTAACTAAACCACTCTATTTTCTAGTGAAGTTTGAGAATAATCCTTCATCATACTAGAATACGGTCTGTACAAAATTAGAGTAAGTATGTCATATCAGATTTGGACCCGTAAGTGGATCTTTATACTGCAATGGATGGGCATACTGTACAGTTTTGGGTAACTTTTTTATTAGTTGCCTTTGTTTTCTTTTGCAGTTAGGTGTTAATTGTAGGGCAACAGGTGATAGCTGTCCCTTCCTGGATTTGAACAACATGTGAAGTGTGGCACTCAAGACAATAGAGTGCTGGACAAATGTTATGGTAATATAAGAAATGCACACAGTGCCAGACCAAAGCCCTCTTTGTCAAACTCAGACCATAATACAGTCCATCTGATACCCACCTATAAGACTGTTTTAACCAGTAAACCATTAACCAAGACAGTGACTGTATGGTCTAAAGACAGTATAGGGACACTGAAGGGCTCGTTTCTCTATACGGACTGGGACATTTTTCATGGTGTGGGTATCAATGAAGCCACTGACACTATTACAGAATGTATTAAATTCTGTGTGGATTGTGTGGCTACCAAGAAGGTTATTACAATCTATCCTAACAATAAGTCATACATCACCAGAGAGTTAAAGGACTGTATCAACCAGAAAAGGAGCCATGACAAGATGGGGTTAAAATCAGTGCAAAGGGAACTAAACCAGTCGCTAAGGGAGGCAAGAAGGAAACACAGGGATATCATGGAACAGAATTTTGTTTCTATGGACTCTAAAAAACTGGGTCTCCACGAAAGCTGTTACCAACATGACAGCACATAGAAAATGCCTCATAACATGTGATGCGCTGAGTAAAGCAAACAAACATAATGATTTCTTTCTCATGTTTGATACACAGGTCTATTGTTTGGAATGCAATAATGTACTATGTACCCATGTTCAAGGTTAGTAGTTGATCCCCTTAAAATCCAGTCACTTTTCAGCCATGTATGCTAAAAGGAATCTGCAGGCCCTGATGGCATCTCTGCTTTTCTCCGAAAGACCTTTGCAGCAGAGCTAACCCCAGCGTGGTGCCCTGTGTTTCAGAGGTCTGCAGATTCTCATCTGGTTCCTGCCCTCTGAAAAAAATCTACCATTATTCCCATGCCAAAGAAACCCTGTCCTACAGAAAACAATGATTACAGACAGTTGGCTTTAACTTCTGTTGTCAGTTTGCTTATAGGTAGGGGAGTACAGACAATGCAATTAATAGCATCACCCACCTGACTCTAAGCATCTGGAGGATCCCAAGGCTTAGTCACACCTTTTGTTCATTGATTTTAGTCAGGGTTCGAATTACAGGGTGGCTTTCGGGGGAGCCCTATTTTCCTGTGTGCACCGCTGTCACACGCACATACGAAATGCACAGTAGCGCGATCAATTGCAGGGTAACAGCGAAAAACATTCTACTGTTACTACTGACAGTTAATACTGTTAATAGCATTTCAGAGAGGCTAAATAACAACATTATAAGGCTACTGTTTCAAAATCAAAGAATACATTCATGAATCAGAGGATAAGAATAAATAAATAAATAAATACAAAATCACAAAATCAGCAGGGACACAGTCACAGTTGTTCTGCTTCTCATACACACTCCTTCAAGAATCATATGTGGTACAATAAAGCTGAACATTTGTCAAACATCGTACAGCAAACTTAAGAAACTTTAGAAATAAAGAGACTTCTTGTGCGTGTATTATTATTATTTCCATTGCTGATATAAAAAAGGGATGAGTGCAGCTTTATCAGTTGTATTTGGAAAACACGAACAGGACACATGCAGAAGCACAATTTCTCACTCAGAACTGAGATCAGAACTGTCGTTTCCTTTCTCTCTGTGGATTGGTGCAATGGGTGGGTAAATTGAATTAGGGCTGAAAGTTCTGTTTACAACCGCGCAAAGAAAGCACTGAAAGCGATGACAGGCGCGAGTCAATTCACTGCAGGCGAATCTGATGCCTGCAGTGATCACATCTGACATGCCAACACCACAGAACATGTAGTATTTTAGAAAAAGTTTGCTATTTATGCAAAATCTTTGGATATAACAGATACCCCCATTAACTTGCTCAGCCTATACATTTATGTACTACTACTTTCTGCCCTACTTTCCTCAGTAGATCACCAGTAAAGCCTCAGCGGACCAGTATTCTCATTTCATATTTTAATTTTTCTTCCAGCTGGGTGAAAGTCACATAAAGCACAGCTAATCATAACTCTACACTATGTTAATTAATCGCTATGGTTAGGTTTATATAGCAGGCTCCGTGCGTCGGCTCCCGGTCGGTCAGAGCGCAGCCGAGCCCGGTCGTGGCGGCAGTGACGGCAGCAGCAGTCACACCGAGGATCAACAGCTGAGGAGCGGCGGAGCTGAGGTGGAGGCTCCGATCCTCCCCGCCGGACTTTAACGGCTTTCATCTTCGCGTCATAATGCTTTTGGTGCGTGTTCGGCCATTTAAAACATGAAGGTTTACCTTAATGTACAGAAAATCAAAACCTACGGGACACAAAAATGAACAGTGTTTTAGAGCTCCCCCTAAATGTCTCAAAGTCAGCTTTCAGGGGAGCTCAGGTCCTTTTCAGGGGAGCCGAGCTCCCCTTAGCTCCCCTGTAATTCGAACCATGATTTTAGTTCCGCTTTCAATACGTTACAGCTTCATCTGCTCTTACAGAAAATGACCCAGATGAATGTTAATCCTTTTATTATTAAAGGGTTTTATTCTTTTTTAACAGATAAAACCCAAAATGTCAGGATTAATGACTCCCTTTCGGAATCCAGATGCATCAGTACAGGTGCACCGCAGGGCTGTGTAAGCTCACCGGTCCTGTTCACCCTTTACACAAACGACTGCACCAATACTCTCCCGGGCAACCAGGGCCCGTATACACAAAGAATCTTAAGGCTAAAAGTAGCTCCTAACAGACAAATTTAGGAGCAACTCCTTAAAATAATGGGCGTGTCAATCGTAATTTTAGGACTCCTAATTTTTGAAAATAAGAGTTATTCACAAAACATTGTAGGCCTAAAAGTAGCACCTCAGTCTGGAAGACCTTAGAAGTAGTCCAGAGGACTCCTAACTCACCAAGACCTAGTCACAGCCGAATGTTATGGAGACGTTAAATGACAGGGAATTATTAAAACGATGTCGGATGGACCGCAAAGGGATTGAAATTGTGGTTGAGTTGGCGAGGGACGCAATAACATCCCCAACCAACCGAAACAATCCAATAACGCCGGAGTTAAAATGTAACTCCGGCGTAAATGTCATAAATTTAATAAATCCGGTATTTGGCTACGGGGAAAATGCAGCTCTGCAAGGCGGATAATTTAGGGATATCACAGCCAACAGTAAGCCGCTCTCTACTAAACCATCAACGCGCTGTGTATTCCCCACATAATCTGTCAGTTTATCTGGTTTCCTTTAGACAATCGCCAACAATAAAGAATCAAAGCCAAATTCATGGAAATTGCAGGTATACCCGGTGTGATTGGTGCCATTGATGGGACGCATATAATTGCACCTTCTCAGGATGAAGACGTCTTTGTCAATTGGAAAAAATTGCTTCCATCAATACACAAATTGTCTTTGACGCACGTTACAATATACTGGACATTGTTGCGAAATGGCCCAGATCAACACACGATTCCAAAATTTTAATGGAGAGTGGTTTGACGGAGCTTTTCGAGCAAATACCGCTTTTATTGAAAATTCACGTTTTTCATCGCAATCTTCTAATTTGTTTTTGGCCAAAGCATTTTTGTTTGGGGGGGTGCACTTAATTCTCCTCATAAATACATTTCTTTATCCAATATCTTTTCATAGGCTTTGTCATGGGCTTGTAGGCAACTTCCTTATTTTCACTTCATGCATTGCGTAGCCTAAATGACTTTTCAGTGGGCTGCCCTGTCACGCAACAACCAATCAGCGTTGTCACCACTTCTAAGTGCATCCTTATAAATTGATGTCATCCATAGCAACAGAGAGTTACTTCTACTTTAGGAGTTCACTGTTTTCATAAGTAAAAGTCGGTACTCCTAACATTAAGATAAAAGTCTACGTGAATACGGGCCCTAGTTTTTAAATTTTCTGACATTGCCATCCTCAGCCTGCTTCACCAGAACTCAGACCCGTCATTGTACTTCACAGAGGTTGATAAATTTGTTCAGTGGTGTAACAAGAACTACCTCATCAAACTGAGGAGATGGTTTGACCGTCGGTCGGTGGGGGATCATACTCCACTGTCCATACACAGGGAGGAGATCAAACACGTCTCATCTGAATAAATTTGATTGTATTTGTGTCCTATTGGTGGGTGACTCAGAGGGTCGGGGTGGGGGGCTGTACAGGATCTTCTCACTATCTTTGTGAAGAACGGAGCTGGTATACATTTTTGGTTTATCAGAATATTGTTGTAACTCACTCTCCATATATATATTCCCTTCCCCTGAATGTTTCGATATTGAAAATCACATGGGTAGTTTGAATATTTTTTGTTGCAACTTGAAGGGCCTTAATTCCCCTAATAGAGTAGCCTGTTTAGATCTATTAGCAAGAAACAACATTGATTTAGCTATGTTTCAGGAGACACATTTGCAAAGAGATGATGTAACAGAATGGAAAATCACCTTCTGCTTTAAATAAAACAAAAGGGGTCATAATTAGGGGTGGGCAAAAACATCGATACTGCTGCTGTGCGGCGGGTGTATTTCTGTTGTAGAGAGAGTGGCTGAGGTCTTTGCAAAATGGATGGCAAGTTAACAATGCCTCCGCAATTTAAAGTTGACGTTTGGAAGCACTTTGGCTTCAAAGTAAGAACAACGAGCTGGTCAAAGAGAACATTACTGCCCGGAAATTTCATGGGAATTAATGAAATGGAGAGGCTGTTTTGAATGAAATAGTTTTGACACAATTTGTCCTCTGATCAATATCATCTGATGTACATATACAGGTACTTGTGTTTTCATCTTTATTTATATAGCAATATCGTGATATCGTGATACGCATCGTATCGTGACCAAAGTATCGTGATACGCATCGTATCGTGAGGTTCTTGCCAATACCCACCCCTAATACTAATTCGTAAAGCACTACGAATTACCATCATTGACAAGGGAGGTGATGAAGACGGTAGAGTTGCTTTTGTTAAGTGTATTTACAATGAAAGGAAACTGGCATTTATCAACATATATGCCCCTAATTCATATGATAATGTTTTTTTTTACTCAATTGAATAGTATATTGGCTGAACATTCTGACTTTGAGTTAGTAATCAGCTCTGACATGAATGCCATATTGGATCATAAATTGGATAAATCAAGTAAATCTGACTCTAATGTACAACAACCAAAGCATTACAGCATTTACTCTCTGACTTTAATCTTATGGATGTCTGGCGGCTATACCATCCCACTGCTACGGAGTATACTTTCTTTTTAAATAGGCATAAAACTTTTACAAGGATAGACTATATATTTATGTCTACTTCCCTTATCTCTTTGGTTCAAAACATAGAAATAAAGCATATGACCCTAACAGACCCCTATGCATATGTATGTCAATTAATGATCTCAAACTTGTCTAAAAGAGCCACTAGGTGGCGTTTTGATCTGGCGTCGTCTATTGCATATTCTTGATACTTGATACTGATAATCTATTATCAAAAGCGTCAAGTGAGACAGAAAAGGCCTTTGATTGACTTGAGTGGTCTTTTCTATGGTCTGTATTGAATTCCATAGGTTTTGTGGCCAAATTTTATTAACATGGTCAAAACTATTTATGCAAATCCTTCAGCTTGTGTAGTTACAGGTAATATACATTCTCCTCCCTTTAAATTTAGCAGGAGCAGTAGGCAGGGAGATCCCATTTCATCAATGCTGTTTATATTATCATTGGGGCCTTTGGCACCATCTATTAGGTTATCTCCAAAACATTACACCAATAAAAATAAAATCCACTCTGCATCATATATCCTTATTTGCTGATGACGTCCTTTTATTTTTTTTCTGATATTAAGTACTCTCTTCCAAACATCCATAATATATTTGAACAATTTAGTTATGTCTCCAGCTATAAGATAAACTGGTCTAAATCCACTCTTTTACCATTGAATTCTGCGAGCAAGGAAGAGTGTACATATTTCAATATCCCAGTAGTATCTCACTTTAAATACTTAGGAATAAATGTAGTTACATCATTACAAAAAACAATCACTAAGAATTATAATAACACCCTTAGTATGGTCAAACAAGACCTGGAAAGATGGCAGAAGCTACCTATATTTCTGTCTGGTAGAATTTCAATAATTAAAATGAATGTGCCTCCTAGAGTTCATTTTTGTAGCTATATGCTACCTATGGCACCTCCTCCAAGATATTGGGAAAAAATACATAGTATTATTACTAGGTTTTTATGGAGAAGCCGACGACCAAAAATAAAGTTAATTAATTAACAAAAAAAGAAGGAGTCGGGAGGTTTATCAGTCCCTAATTTCAAACTTTACTTCCACGCCCTTACTATTCGTCCTTTGTTAAATTGGTTTAGTGAGAAAACTTCACCTCAATGTTCTCAACATTGAGAAGAATCTGGTGGCACCAGCTTCTATAAATGATTGTTTGTTTACAGGTCTCTCTGTCAATAAATGCAAACTGGAGTATGGTTCAGTAATAGCCAGTGCAATTCAAAATGTCAGGAAAATAGAAAGAATATACAATTGGACATCTAAATGGCATGCAAGTACTCCAGTATTCCATAAAAACCTTCTTAAGTCTGGTGGGGAGCACTTCATCTCACCTCAGTGGTCTAAAGCAGGAATCCACAGTTTAGGAGACATCATGAATGACGATGGGTTAAGACGTTTTCAGGATTTGAGTGAAACATTTAAACTGTCATCAAATTCCTTCTTTTTATATTTACTATTTATTATGTTCTGCCTTAAGAGCAGCAGGTATTTTGACTGATAGGAAACCTCTTAATCATCCAATAATGGAATTATTTAAGAAAATAACAGGGCTACCTAAAGGACACGTTTCTGTAATTTATAATAGTTTGTTGGAACATATGCAGACCCCTTTAGCGATAACAGATGTGTGGAATAAGGACTGCCCTGAATCATCTATAGACTGGCATAGAGTTTGGAGCAATTATGCGTTTCCTCACAAAACCTAAATAATAAGTTAACTAATCTCAACTTCCTGTATAGCACTTATTTAACACCAAAACGGCGTTTCATGATTAAGTTATCTCCTTCTACAAATTGTAATCTATGTGACTTGAATCAAATAGGGACTTTCTTGCATATCATGTGGGAGTGTCCATCAGTTCAAATTTTTTGGCAACAAATAGTAAAACATTTCTACAATGCACTTGGCTTAGAGATTGACCTCTCTCTAAAATGTATGCACTTAAATGATGATTCTTGGCAAAACCTTAACCATATGCAAAGGCTGCTGTGGCTTTCTGCATGTACAGTGGCTAAAAAGATGTTAGCGGTTAGGTGGCAACCACCGCATTCACTTTCTATGCTTCAATGGACTTACTTTGACAGACTTGCTATCCCTTGAGCTCTCTGGTGCCAAGATGAATGGAGCAGGTCAGATGGTGCTCAATGCAAGGAAGGAGGCACTTGTGGTAGCTCGAGCTATGATTTAACCTTTTATTATTATTCAACATTCTTATGTATTTACCTGAAATAGACAGCATGGTTTGAAAATTAGAGAAAGATCTGTGCGAGGGGGTTGGGGAGGGTCAAGGGACTATAAAATGTGCAGGTGTTGTGTGTTATTTATTTATTGTTTTAGTTATGATTTGTCTCTGCCAATTGTACATAGTAATGATATCAATTTGTCTAATGGTTGGAGTGTGTTCATGTGCTTATATGTATAATTATTGTTATTAATCTATATATATATATTTTTTTTGTTTTTTTCTCTTTTTTCTTTGTTGTTGTTGTTGTATGTATGTATGTATGTATGTATGTATGTATGTATGTATGTATGTATGTCTATATTCTTTGTCTGCAGTGTTGATTTTAAAAAAAATAAAAAACACATCTCATCTTATAGGTATCTGGATAACCTCCTCAGCTGGAATGATCATGTAGACTATGTGTGTTCCCGTTTACAGCAAAGGTTGTATTCTCTACACAGACTGAGGGTGTTTGGTGTCAGCCAGAACATCATGTTTTTATTTTATCAGGCAGTGATGGAGAGTGTCATCAGGTATGGGATGACGGCGTGGTTCGGCAATCTCTGCGCACAGTCAGAATCTAAATTGCAGCGCCTGGTACAGACTGCTATGAAGGTGATGGGGAGGACTGACAAGCTCTCCCTTCAGTCCATCTATGAGCAGTCTGTACTCAGGCAGGCGCGGAGGGTATTGTCGGACTCGTTCCACATCCTTCAAACGGAATACCAGCTCTTGCCTTCTGGCAGAAGGTACAGAATCCCCAAATGCAAGTTGAACTGTTTTAAATACTCTTTCATATCCACCTCCATCAAAAATTTAAATGGATCTATACGCTGAGGCCTGGGAAGTGTGCATTGTTTGTTTTTCTGTTTGGTTTAATTTTTTATTGGATGTGTCATGACTGTGTATGTAGCCTATGTGTACGCCTTTAGCTGTTATATGTATTTTTATGTGTGTTTATTGTCTGTTAGGGCAGCTACTACTATATACTATGCACTATGAGTACATGACAAATTTCCCACAGGGGACAATAAACTACATTCTATTCTATTCTATTCTAATAAAGATGCTGCCAGTGGAGTCAAGGAATAAAAATGACACATTAAAAAAGTTGGTGTTACTTGAATGTTTTAAGTTTTTTGTACTTCAAGCCAATTTGCTTGTCTCTCAAAAAGTAGAAAGTTGTGACACCCAGACCCAATGTTGTGATTTGTCGACCATTTCCTGCAGTCACTTTTTATAAGGATGAATATGAGATCAAGATCTTATGATTATAGATTTTCTTATAGATTTTATTTTTTATCAAGGTAATAATGTTGATAGAGGTGTCTTGTTTTTTAAAATACAGTATGGCATTCTTGACATGCACTCTTACTCAAAAAGTGGAAGCCATTTTCATGTCCAAAGTGTCAAGTTGAGTCAGTTCTGTTTATATCACCTAAAATCATGATCAAAAATGCACATCAGATTTTGCTGTATTTTATTGCTTTAATTGTTTTATTTATTCTTTTTACTTATCACCTGCTGTAAAGCACTTTGGTACACCGAAAGGATTGTTGTAAAGGGCTGTATAAATAAAGTACATTTACATTTACATTTACATCACAGTCTGTGACTTCCACAAACCTCAACACAGAATCCCTGTTGTTTTCAAGTACTTCCCCTTCCATGTCTTCCCAAAGCCTCAGTACACTGTACATTGTGTGCTGATCCAGTCTGTTTACTTACATAAGGCCTGGCACTAGCAACATTTAGTGCAGAGCTGCTGTCGCCATTTACTGACACCAGGCAATGCAGCATGCTGAAGGTGATGACTGCAACTTCCTACCCAGCTCATCTCACATTCACTCCTCATCAGCCTCAGCATCTTTATTCAGTGCCAGTTTATGAAATAGGAACATGTTTTTTTAGATTTCGTGTCAAGTGGAATCAGATGGCTTCAGATTGTCACAACTCCATTGCTTGTTTAGGAGATATAGAGCTTTTAAAAAATATTTCTCCTTCATGCCATTTTACAATTATTATGTTTAGACTATTTGACGAATAGGCAAGGCAAATTATTTCTAAGACACTTTTTGAACTCGGAGGTTATTTATAGTGCTTTGTGTAATTGAAAGAAATGCACTAGAAATACAATAATAAGTTACCCCAAGTTTAATAAAGAATGTATTATCAGCACTTATTGTCTCACTCTGATGGCTGATTAGCTCGTGCTTGTGGTTTTCTTACGGTGGGTTTCTGGCTTGTCCAGCGGCGGAGCTGGTGTGGTGGATTATGAGCAGTAGTTTCCCTCATGGACGCATCAACAACTGCAATGTCTCCGGGCTTTTGGGTAGAGCAAACAGGTGCCGGAGCAGCAGGCTCCTCTATTGTTGTCAGTCAGATGGCGATGGTGCAACTGAAATACACACCTGTTAAATGATTGGCTGTTTGCATGTCACTCATAGCACGCTTCATTATCAATGGATATGATAGGCTGTTTATAAGCCGGGGCATACTCACTTTGTGCTTTCAAGTTGGTTTGCATTTAAAGGGATAGTTTGGGTTTTTTGAAGTGGGGTCATATAAAGTACATATCTGTAGTCGGTCTGTTCCCTACCATAATCACCGATCAGCGCAGCCTCAGTTTGGAGAAGTAGAGAGCCGCTCCAGCCAGACGCTCAGCTTTGTACTACAGTGAACCGGGTCCAGAGAAAAAGCGAAAACCACCTAAAACAAGGCTCACCTTAAAAAATCTATAACAGAGTGTACGTTGTAAAAGGGAAAATTCACACCGCTTTACATCGCCGTCAGACCGGCCTTTCTTTTGGCACTACATTTTCTCAGCCGTAGAACCTCCGTATCCCTACGCATTAGCGAACTGTTATAGATTTTTTAAGGTGAGCCTTGTTTTAGGTGGTTTATTTAGCTTTTTCTCTGGACCCCGTTCACTGCAGTACAAAGCTGAGCGTCTGGGCTGGAGCGGCTCTCTGCTTCTCCAAACTGAGGCTAGGCTGATCGTTGATTACGGTAGGGAACAGACTGACTATAGATATATACTTTATATGACCCCACTTCAAAAAACCCGAACTATCCCTTTAAGGCATACGCATGAACTTTGTTCTTTGCCAATATGGAGATACTGCTCCTGTATTCTTTGGGGATCTGCATCTAAGTTGTATAATTCTATTGTAACATATATGACACCTAATGTCCCTGTTCGCTCTCTGCCTTACAGTCATGATGACTCAAGTCTTGTTTCTATTCTTGGGTGATATCCCCACTTCTCCCACTGTTACAGGAGCAGTTAATTAGACCACGTTTAGCGGGGCGGCATGGCATCACAATCTACTTTGGAATTAACCAGCAGCTAGTAAACTAAACTGCTCCTCTAGTAAAAAAAAAAAAAAGGCCCTATAGTTTTGATGTAATGAGAGAGTGAGCGGCCATAGTGCCATATTGGGCTGCACAATTCCCATCTGAAAGCTTAAAATCCCTAAAATTAATTAAAATGATGACTTGCTACTTTTAATGGTCAATGTAGCAAAATATTCACAGGGATTCATAAAAAGTCAAATGTCTACTCTCTGAATAGGAATGCTAATTAGCCCATGACATGAAAGGAAAAGTGGGTTCATCAGAAAGTAAAATGCAACACACATTTACAACAACTCCTGATACAGGAAATAGATCATTTTTGAGTTGTAGGACATGACATGCCCTAAATCTTTCAGTATTAGTCCGCTATTTGTACACATAGAATTTTAATCCTCTTTAAATCTGCCTGGGAATTGTGTCAAAGTCCCATTCCTTTGTCTGAAACACATTTACAAACTATATGCGGTCACTGTTGAGGCACCAGTGTTGTATACTAAAATATTAAGGGCAAAAAGGCCTTAAATGTTTATATCTTTATGTTATATTGTTTATTATGTATTATGATTTATGAACTACCTTAATCATACATTTGCTGTGTATGTTTCAAGAACAAGCATAGTTACTGGCAACAAGTAATCAGTGGTCTCTGTATGATAGACAAACAGCAGGCTATCCTCTAAATTTGGCAAAACCACCACTTCGATTCGAGGATGACCTGAACATTTTAATGGTCAAGGGTCAAAGGCCACTGTGACCTCGCACAACATGTTTTTGGCTACAATTCAATAATTCATATGGTAACAATGACGAGATTCCACATACATGTCTAATGGAATAAAGTGATGATGTGATGATGATGTGATTTATATCCAAAAGGTCAACTTTAGTGTGACATCATAATGTTCTGCAAAAATACTTTTCTGACCATTATTCAACATCATAACTCAACAGAGGGAGAGATCGTGATCATATTTCACATTTAGTCAGACGCTGAATTACAGTTGTCTTGGGTGTCCACCTTCACTCTGTGCTGAAGGTACAGATCATCTGTGCTACTGGTTCAACATACGTGTGAAGCCTCCATGTTTTCGATTTTGTAGCCCCTCTGTGTTGTGTTGGAATAGGCATTTTGCTTTTTGTTTTTCTCATGAACTTACACACTAATAGAATACAGAGTACTGTGTGAGCTCATTGGTTTTGCCGATACTGATCTTCAACTGATTGTTGCTGCAACATGTGATGAAGCTCTCTATTAGTCCTCTGTGAAATAGTGAGTGAGGACAGCACTTCTATTCACTTTTGACCTTTTATTAAATTCCTTCAAAGTTGTCACTACATTTATTATAAGCTTCATGCAATTTTATTCCCCCTGGTGAGCAGGTGGCATTTTACACCTTCTGTCGCCTGTTTATCAATATGTGTGCAAACGGATGAGTGCTTTGAGTGTTCGGTAAGACGAGTAAAGAACTATACAACTGCAGTTAGTTAACCATTAAATTGTAAAGATGTCAAATTGTGTTATCATATTAAGTGTTCTGCAATTAAAGGGATGAATGAAATGTTTAAACATGGAGAAAACACCTTAATGTGTAAAATAACACTCAGGTTATAAGAAAGTGAGATGTGTTCAGCAAAATAATGTAGACAGGCTGCTACTGAGTGTTAACAAAGCATTCACACACTTACATATTTCATGAGCTTTAGGTTAATTAATTGTTGTTGTTCTACCCTCTTATTGTTGTTTTTGAAGTGCATTTTTCAGTCCTCTATAATCCTGTCTCTGCTCTCTCTGTACAGCTACTCAGTGAAAAGATCAGTGGGGCCGAGGGAACGAAGCTGGATGAAGACTTCATGGAGATGGAGAGGGTGCTGGATAGTTTTCTTCACTTACAGTATTGTAATCGCTATCCATTAGCCAATCTTGGACAACGGAATCAATAACTGACTGAATTGAGAGTTTCAAAAATCCCATAGGACAGAAAAAAATTAATTCACGTAACTGTAATGTCTGTTTTTGATAATCTTTTCTTGCTCCTGTCAGAAAATTGAGGTGACCAATAAGTCAGTGTTTGACCTCTTGTCCAAAACAACAGAATACCTTCAACCTAACCCAGGTAGAAAATATGTCTTCTGTGTTATTTTGTTAAAGAATGTGCTGCTGTTTTGTCACACTGTCTTGCAAAATATGTGAGTATATGATATAATTTTTGTTTTCCTCCTTAGCTTCTCGAGCCAAACTGAACATGCTTAACACAATGTCAAAGATCCGAGGACAAGTGAAGACCACTGGTTATCCTCAGACTGAAGGCCTGCTGGGAGACTGCATGCTGCGCTATGGCCATGAACTGGGAGAAGACTCCGTTTTTGGTACCTGTTCTCATATTTTAAAAAAAAATGGCGGGGGGTCGAAAACAGTTTGTCATGTTATATATCAACCGTCAGTATGTAGAAATAAAGCCTCTTGCTGGAAACTACACATACACACACACACAAAACGATGATGTCTTTCTCTGTCCTCTAGGCTGTGCTCTGTTGGATATGGGTGAGGCCATGAGGCAGATGGCAGATGTGAAAGACTCCCTGGACATAAACGTCAAACAAAACTTTATTGACCCTCTGCATAATCTACAGGATAAGGACCTCAAAGAGATCACGGTACATTACCGCAGCCTGTACCTGAAAACCGGAAAAAAAATAACATTTTTAAAGGGCCATATAAAGTACTTCTTCGTACAAGAGGTGAAAGGCAGGGGGGGTGCCATTTTTGAAATTATTCTTTTTTCTAGACAAAGTACGAGTGGTAGTAAGATTACAGGATGGCCTTTGTTCCATAGTTCAAAACCAAGCCCTCAAGGTCTTGTAATGATAGCCTTTGCAACACAGGGGAAAATGTGATAACACCTCCAGTGTGTGCCAAAATTTCACATGTCCATGTGTGTAACTGCTGTTGGACCAGTGTAAAGTCCCATACTTGCATTACTAACATTCACATAGTTGCTAGGGATGCACCTATGCAACTATTTCTCTGCTGACACATATTCTGGCACCTGAAATCAGGATATCAACTGATACAGAGTGCTGATGTGATACCAGTGCTCTCTTTTTCTCAAA
>CAEMYA010000087.1:773179-790512 GCA_903131615.1 Diplodus sargus
CTTTGAAGTGTTTGTCCTTTTAACAATCTCATTTGTCTTTGAGGTCTTTGAGTAGCATATTTATTAGAAACTTTTCTTTTTCTTTTTCAACACAAGGGATTAACCCGAAAGCAGCCATTACTAATGTTATCATACTACGTGTCTTGGTGTGATGACCAATGAGATACCTGCGCTTTCCAAAAATATACTTCAGACATGACTCACTAAGTAAACCCTGAGACACCCTGCATCACGCACCAGCTTACATACAATTTAATTGAGTTTTTTAAAGGATGTTATGTCAAAGTGTATACATCTCATTCGTGTAATATTCATGTTTGATGCTGTCATATAAATATTGGAGACTTAATTCACCTTTTGGGCCACAGACTAAAGAAAATAAAAGCATGAGTTTACCCCAAACCATTTGATAGTCTGACTAATCAGTAGGGATGTCCTGATCCGATCACATGATTGGAAATCAAGGCGATCACGTGTTTTTTTTAATTTTTTTTATCAGATCTATAATATTTCAAAACAAATAGGAAACATGTGTGTGCGCAAGGTACGGGTTAGGTATTGGTAGACATTATGACCGGCCACCATTGTCAACGTTTTTTATGCCTCTGATTCATGTCTTGATGTCTCTCTCCGCAAGTAGTCCATTCATTTGTCACAACGGAACTTCATTCAAAGCAGAGCTCCACCAAAGAGCATGCAGTCGTTGCGGAAGGTTATCTGACGTGTCAGTGTTTCCCCAATATGTATTCTGCTGTTGGATTTTCAGCCCTGCACCAAAAAAAAAGAAGATGATTTTTGTCGGTTTAATTTCACGGGCGAATTGCGAATTTAAGTTGCACACAGTGAAAGCATTACACCCTAAGTTATCTTGAAATCGATTATTATTGTCATTACTTTTATTTGTATAATTTCTACAAGTCACCATTTAAGTTGAGTGACTGAAATCCTCGTCATCCTATTCAAAGGCTGCAACAGGCGACTCATCGAACCAGGGTGAAGTTAGTTTTAGGTTGGATATTCGGCGGATATTTACTCGGGTCCAGCTGAGACTTTACAGAGGTTCACCCAGTGTTAGCAGCAGGAGGATGGTTATCTCACCTCCCAGTGCCTCACGCTGAATCACTGGAAACTGATTTAGGAACCGTCATGAAATTACTGGGAATAAATATATTAATACAAAATAATCTTCCATGTCATGTGGCCCAGTGACTCCAAACCGGCAGCAGATTGTATTTGTATTTGTACACAGCTCTTTTTATTGTACTTCAGTGCTTCCTCTATTTTATATGAATATTAATATGCAGAAATTGTGTTTTTTTTTCTCAATAGCTTCCATGTCATGTGGCTCACTGACTTCTGAAACAGATTCGGTTTCCATTAAAGAATATGTAACAATAAAGAAAATAATGGTAAAAAGTTCTCTACTGCTCAAGAGGTTAACATATTTTCAAGCAGCAATGTCAACTTCTACACTATTTTGTCCCATGTCTTAGATTCTGATTCTGAAATTCTGAAAATGATTTTTTTTTTCAAAACACTTACCAGTAGTCACCATTTAAAGTGTTATTTTTCAGACCCCCCTAGTGTTGCTGGATTACCGACTAAGAGCACCACTGCAACAAAAAATCTAGGGGAAACACTGTGTTCTAAGAATTTTGGATGTGTGGGGTGAACTATTTCTTTCTGACAACGGGACAAAATAAACGTAAAGAGAGACATAGTGGAGCCGTATATTTTTCCGCTTTTTTGTCCTTTGCCAATCACACCTATGATAAGTGTTAAACGATAAAAAAAAAATAAGGGAATCCCTGGATCTGTCTGTTCGCTCTTCTTCATTTTAAAAATGTATCATAGACAGATACTATCTGTACTATCATTGGCAGATACTCAAAATCAAATGACTCGGATTGGGGGCAAAAAAAACTTGATCGGGACATCCCTACTAATCAGAGACTCTAGCAAAGCAACACAGTTCATGAATTAATGACAGCGGGAATGTCCGATGGATCAGACCTCCGTGTATAACTGTATATTATGTTCCAGTAACAGCTGAAAATAACAGCAGAAAGAGAGAGTGTGCTAATTTCACATATCTCCACAATGTAAATCAGCAGCCAGTCATCTACGTACTATGAAGTGTTTTTTGTGTTTAGGATTACATCAGAGTGATTCAGTCCATAGGAGCTTACTTGCTATTAACTCTTCACACAGTCAGCACAACAGCAGTCAGTGTGGACTGAGCCATGGATCACCTGTCATGGCTACTATATCAACATATACTGAAACCAAATCAAAAAAGACTTGGGGTTATAGTTCAATTAAATGGATACTATGTAAGATATAGACAAATTCTACTTTAAACATTCCAAAAATGTAATTATGTTATTAAGTGTGAAGAAACAGCAGTGTTGATGTCGTGTCAAAGACATGTATGTATGTCTGTGTTTCAGAGATGTCTACTGAAGTTAGCATGCTGACGTGCTTGCCCGTCCTGGCTCATAATACCACTTTGTACCACAAAAGGGAATAGTCAGACAGTATAGCCTAGTTAGCTAGTCTTGGTTTGCCTTTTCACAATCACTTCTGATTTGGTCAAATTATCAGTTTCTTTTTTTTTTACTGCCTTGTTAAAAAGGTTTTACACTGTGCTTTCCAGGATATCCGCCGCTAGCAGCCAGCCCAAAAGAGAGTTCAAACCAAAGTCCATCAGGAGCAGCATGGAGACCCTGGACAACAGTCAGCACAACAACCTCTCCTACAGCTCCTCTCTAAAGTCCACTGGTACAGCTGCCACAAATCAGTCTGTATTTTATCTGTACTTTATCTTTCTTCAGCCCCATCTTCATGAATTTGATTTGAGTTCTAGTCTATACTTTTTTCTGTTGTCCCTCACAGGCATCCACACACACCACACAGTCAATGGGAAAAGTAGGTATTCTTTTATACAGTGTTTAGGTGTAAGGCACTCACAGTTAACTTTTTGGCACCTTTTATTTTTTATATTTATATTTTGTGCGCTCCCTTCCATTTGGTGTTGATTTCTGTCATATCAGATATAATGAAGCTAGACCACATGTTAACATAACATCAAATGCAGTAATAATACTTGTCTTCGCTCAATAATGCAGCTTACCATGTGCAGTGTTTTAGAATATTTCCATCTATTGACATTTTACTTGTTCCCCATCCACCTGTTTCCTGACAAACCCTTTAAGTTGGTTGCTTGCTATGTGTCTGTATGCTTTTTAAAGGTGCAATATGTAAGAAGTGGCTGCATGTCATGTTCATACTGAAATAAAAAACGGGGCAGCATCATACTAGAGTAACCACTAGCTGCTGTCGTTGGCTAATTAGCTCAGTTAGCAATGCAGCTAGCTGGGGAGCTAGCTGGGGAAGTGCTGACTTTTATACTGCTAGCACAGGAGCTTTGGACCAGGACAGGCCGAGGCTAGCTGGCTAGCATGCTGACTTCAATAAAGATGTTTTTCTTTTTGTCTTTTAGAGGGCCCCATTTCAGTGCCGTTGAAGGTGCTGCGACATGGCAGATACAGGGGATATTTTTTATGCAGCTGATTTTGCAATATGCAATATTTTTGCAGTAATTGGAAGGTTGCTGGTTCGAATCCCCCCCAGCTTCTTCTCAACGTGTTCTTGAGAAAGACGTTTAACAACAATGAGCAGTTGGCATCTTGCATGGCATCAGTGTATGAATTTGTTTCCATTCCATTAGCTGCAGTGCGCACCAGCAATCGCCAGGTGGCACATGTGAGCTGTCCAGACTACAGTGAACACATCAAAGTTTCTCTCTCCCCCCTAGGGAACCAGACACTATTTTATTAGACACCTCAGTTTTACTCATTTGACTCAGTCCGTATCTACGGAGCCACATGTAAAAAAAAAAAAGTGTAAACCGTGCTCTCGGATTCACAGTCTGTGAATGGATCTTGCCCTCTTCTTGATCCTATCTTTTTACATGGAGTTTTCCTTTGATGGTTGATCAATAATCAATAAAGATGATGAAAACAACTCTGTTTGACTGTATAAGCAAAATATGATTTAAAGTGTTAAAAGTCTGACACGACTAGTATACTTGCAGTATGGAGTGGTAGTGTGTAGTTAAATTTTGGAATGATTTCTTCATCATGTGCTGATTGTGTGCATTGATTCATGTTGGTTTGTGCTCAACACCATCTCCATTTGTTTTTACATCTCATCCAGCTGATCATATAACTTCTGTTCCACTGTCATGGCCTGAGAGCCCCACTACCAATGGCAATATTCATCGTGAGTAACACACACTGACTCTGCAGTCAAGACTGTTTAACAGGTCTGAACAGATTAATTGACAGAAAATCAACCAACAACAGTTTTCATTGAATCCTGTTTTATGAATAACTGGTCTCAACCTCAAGTGAGGGTCTTTGGGTTGTTAGTCTGATAAAACAAGTAGTTTAAAAGGGAGTAGATCTTTCGTTTTAACCACATCGCGGGGTCTCCGTCAGTGCAGTGAAATAGCTCAGTAATACTACCGATCACTGACAAATGAGAAACAAAACACTAAAGGTTGTTTACCAACTTTGTCTTGAGCCTTCAGTTGTATTTCATGGGCTTCATCCGTAGATAGAGTTTACTCTTAAATCAAGTTAAACTTACTAGCTTTTTCTTTTCAAAGCAAAAAAAACCATGTCAGGTTATTTTCAGACATTTTATTGATCCTACAATTAAATGAATTCGTTGATATGCAGGAGTTAAATGATTCCTCAATAATTATATAATCTCCTCCTTGCAGAGTCCGATGTGATGGACCAGCCGTGCTGTCGCTCCCTCTATGACTTTGAGCCCGAGAACGAGGGGGAGCTGGGCTTCAAGGAGGGTGACATCATCATCCTCACCAACCAGATAGACGAAAACTGGTATGAGGGCATGATCAACAGAGATTCCGGCTTTTTCCCTGTAAACTACGTGGAGGTAATCGTCCCCCTGCCACAGTGAGGACATGTACCTGGAGTCTTGCACTCCTGCCTCTTCACACTTAGCCTCTGTCCTCAGCTCGACTCGGGTCTGAAAATGCAGAGGGTCTTCTTCAATCAAACCAAGCCAGAGAGGTAGTAGTTTTGTCTCCAGCCAACTTAAGATCAAATGTTGCTGATTACATTGTGTTCTCTGTTGATATTAATGAACCTGAAGTAAACTTAAACCCGAGCCATAATGTGGGACACCCTTTAACCTGCTTGGTCTGACCAAGGAGAAAATGTTTAGCAGTCAAACTGTGTATTTCATTTAGTCAGTCATTCAGATGAAGCTGCTCTCTGTTAATGTGGGTGGACGCTTATCTCACTGAGCTGTCTGCCTGTTTCTGTGACCCTCACCACAGGCTGAGGCTCCAACTCTGAAGAGTATCACTAGACATCAGGACTGCATTGTTATCCACCACACACAACTTGAATGCTTTTATTGGCGTTATAGTCACAATGAGAACATTATATATACTTGATGAAAATTTAAATCTTATGATATTTTCATACAGCTACCCCCCAAAAATGATCCAAGTGTGCATGTTAAATTGTTAAATGATCTGCTTGATGTTTAAGACAAACCACCTCTAGTGCAGAGGTGCAACCATGCAGATAGTTTTAGTTTTATTTGTCCAAATTTTTTGATCTTCTTCTCAGAGTTTTATGTCTCCATCCCAACACAGTGGAGATGAATGGAATGTAATTTGTGCTGCTGACAGGGTTAAACAAAGTCAAGTAAGCAATTTAAAAAGCTGTTTTAATTCAGGTTAATTGACCCTTTTAAAAAAAGTGGACTTGGTGATTTGATTACCAGCCTGTGTTGAAGAAGAACTCATATTTTTCTTAGCTGCCTTAGAAGACCTTCAATATGGCTGCCACTGTCTTGTCCTCCACTGATTTTTGCATTTTATGTGTTGTGTCGTTATTGATACTCAAGCCTCACTTTTCTCTCAATGATGCTTTGGAAAGCCTTATGTTTAAGTCTTGCCTAAGCTTAATGACTACTTTTTTTGACCATTATTTCTATCAGCAATGATTACATTGTGATTGGTTCATTCTCACTGCTCTCATCAACTTATTTCAGGCAGCAGCAGGGCTGACAGTACCTGAACCAAGTAGCAGATAGACAAAATTAGAAGAAAGAAAGTTATAATGTGTTGTGACACATGTGTGATGTTCAGCTTGTTGTGGAGTTGTGCTCCCAATGTTACAATTTGGTAAAAAGATGAGGACCCAAATGCAGCAAGCACACAGGAGGCAGGAGTAAGAAATAAATATTTAAAAAGCCTAACCCTAAAGCGAGCTTTAATAACTAGAGTAAAGTACAAACAAAGAGTAAAGTACAAATCCAAAGCAAAGTTCATACCAGTAATCACGAAAGCTCAGTAGAAACATAAAGCCAGGAACAAAAACAGAAATTACCACTAGGAGACACCTCCTCTTCCTGGTCACCCGCTGCGGCACTTGACCATGGTGTGTCCTCAGGGATGGAGGCAGGGGGGGGCACTGGAAGGCCTCTGTCGTAATACCTCGTCCATGAGGACAAACCAGGTCCAAGTAGCAGCATTGGGCCTCCCACTGACCCCCTCTCCTGTCTCTGGATGTTAGCAATCCTGAGGCAGTGGAAATCATTCACGTCAGCAATTTTCAGCAAATTCTTTATTAACTTGCATGGGTAAAACAAATATAATTCAGTTTCCACATCATCATTGAAACCTGCAGCCACTTTGTACTTTTTCTTTAAATGCTCCCACTTGTTTTTGGCCTGCTGGGCCTCGACCTTCCCCTGCAGGCCCATTGTTTCCAGAACCGTTCTAAAACCAAATGAAATGTAAAAGATGTTTTGTGTTATGTCAACAGACAAAAGGGTTCTAATATAGCAAAAACAGAATCGTCATAAGCATAATCATAAACTTAGCTCTTTATTCAATTCAAATGTTTAACTAGACTTTACAGTTTTACAGTCTAGAAATAAAGCAGGGATCACAGCCTGATCTAAATTTGTTCATCTTGGTCCATTTATGTACATGAAGTAAAATAGTCTATAACATATCAACAGTCCTAATAAGAAGGTCTAACATTTGAAAGTGAAGGCTTTCAAGGCTTTACTTCAAAAGGCATCAAGCTGAGCATTACTAACGTATTTTAACTGACATTTTGAGGTTTTAAGGTCCCTTGAAGTTTAACATATCTGGCGTTGGATGTTCAAATGAGTAAAAACCAAGTCACTTACATTTAAATGCAAGATAACTGTGCCACTTGAGGTCGCCATTTTCTTCTGTCTTTCTTTCCTTCTTTTTCTGGCGAGCAAAGAATCTTGGGATATGTGAGACCGCGAAGGATAATAGCAATGTATCCTCCAAAAAAAGGGTAAAGAAGGCCGCATTTGCGGGCTGTATTTGAAGGAGCCTTCAAGGGGGCCTTCATGTGGCGTTATTATGTAATTGACCTTCAAATGCAGCCTCCGAAGGATGCAGAGCCTGAATTGAGACACAGCATTTATCAACACACACACACACACTAACGAGGGGATGAGGTACAGATGGAGTAAGGCAGGGAAAGGGCAGGAGAGTGAAAGGAACAGAAAAATATTGGAGCGAAAATCACACAGAGGGAGGAACTCAAAAGCAACATGCGACACAGGAGAGCACAATTTAAAAATAAAACGGGAAATAAGAGAACACAAAAACCTGGATCATGACACCCAAGAGGCCAACTACAAAAATGAACGCTGCTGTACGCTAACCACCTGGTTTTATCCAAGGTCGACTCATTCTCAGCAGGTGTTCTGTTTTTTTTTTAAATCCAAACCAGACTGCAGTTAATGCGAGCTGAAGTGCAGAGGTTTGGGTTGCCCTGTCGCACAGTTGTTACCATGGTTACAACTTCAGTTTTTACCCTGCTTTTTGGTAGTTTTGAACTTTCCCAATGATGAGTTTAGCTTTGGGTCCTCCATCCTCAGCTAGCTAAACCAACATGAATGTTTACCGCTTGGAAAGTAACAAATAGCTTGTTCTGTTTAAAGCGTTGTCAGGATATCAGGATACTTAGTTCCAAACACAGATAGTAAGTCCATCACTTACCATCACTTACAACTTAATATCACTTATCACTTATTTTTACACTATATATATTTATTTTTTCACTATGTTTACACTTAAAGAACTTGAAAGCACAGAGAGATTTGGTCTAAACCTGAGCCAGCCGGTCGGGTCCTGACAGGCTTAGGATCAGGTAACCACGCTCTATAGCCTGAACTTTAAACATTCATCACAGTACACAACTCCCTGATTTAACTTTGACCTGCCTTACTAGGCATAGCTGTGTGTGCACCATTTTCATGTGCTTTCAAGGATTAGAAGCACGGTTTCATGTGTGCTCGCTTTCAGTTTTACTTCTAAAAGAAGTTCTGAAATTCTTGATACGTCTAACTGCTTGTGTTTCCTTCTCTGTTGGACTTTGTTGTTGTGACCTTTCCATGTTCTCAGATTTCAGCAGTTACTTTGGTGAGTACAGTGTTACCATAACTGATAGAAATGATGCCCAAATGTATGAAAATAACACCCAAGTTGTTTTAAACCAGAGTTATTCTTAAAAACATGAAGTCAATCATTTGAATGATCTACTGTAGGCTATAGCTTGCCGAAACATGTCCTTTTCACACTAACAATCCATTGCAATTTATTTGAACGCTTTTGTACCTAACTCACCGAGTCGTCAGTGTTTAAGAGCCTCACAATCCACTGGGTTCATGGTAGACAGTATGTGACAGTGCTCAGGTCAGCCTGTCTTGTGTTATTTCTGTCCTTTCTGTTCATTTATCCTTCTCAAATGGACTTTGTCTGTTTGTCTGCTGTGCTCTTTTAGAAATCATTTAGAAAACACGTTGTTACAATTGTGAGGAGCTTAATTGAACTCCATCTTTCTGAATGTCCTCTCTCTCTGTTTACATGCTCTGACTCATAGTGAAGAACTCTTCCACCTGCTCTGTGTCATATAGGGATGAATGCCTTGTCGCACTGAAATTATATGAAAGTGCTATTTGAAATGTTGTCTGTATTGCACTGAAGCTATAGAAACTACCTTCCACTTGTGTTTTTGGTAATGTACCTCTTTATTGGTTAATGTTTTTCCTTTTCTTCTCTGCTGCTTTTAGCTATTCACAATGGGGTTAGAATCACTTCCATATCAGATATTCAATAAATGTTAAGTCAAAATGGTACTTAGATTTATATAATCACTGATGTTCTTTGTTCCTCTACTATAATGAATCCACTATCACAATTACTATGATGCTGATTGAAAATAATGGTTGTTTCACGTCTTTAATCAGATGTAGGCGGAGTTTGTGAAGTAGATTATCCTGTCACCTTGTGAAACTCATTCCAGCTCTCTTATTAGCTCGTGATAAGCTGTGTTGCGCTAATAGACCTGTTACTTTAGAGAGTCTCAGCCCGAGTTGGTAGCCCAATACCCAGCAGTCGTTACTCCTGATAACTGATGGAAATCATTCAGTTAAATAACATCAACCAAGAGGGTGCAAAAGGTGAATTATTTTGGAGGTTTGTTTTATAATTTTTTAGTCAGAAGCCTCCCGTTTTCTCTTCCGCTCCTGATTTTAAATGGCGTTGATGCAAACCCAAAGCTTGCGCCTGGTTTTCCAGTCTGGGTAATTTCCACAGCACAAATTCCATCTGCACAACAACAGCGTCATGTCAAACTCCTGTTGCTCAAAGTGGCATAGGGCATCAGGATGAGAGCAACAATTTAGAAATGCCCAATTTATTTTCTCCATAAACAATGTGTGTAAGCTAGCAGTTAGAGGGCTTGACATGAAATATGTTAAGTTGTCCTTGATACATAAGATTAACAGTTGCAACAGAAAATGTTAGGTTAAAAAGCATTTTTGCAAGAACCATCCAATCAGTTAAGCTATAGGCAATATGTGCTGGCTGCTATCGGTGGACACAAGCTTTAGATTATCCATCCATCCATTATCTGTAACTGCTTATCATTAAGGGTCACAAGGGGGCTGGAGCCAGTCCCAGCTGACACATTAGATTTTGTTTTAGAGAAAATGTATTTTAAAATCTGCATCTTAAATCAGTTTACTTCTCAATTCTGGGGCAATTTTGAAGACATTCAGCAATTATAGCATTGTGGTGTATCTGATAAGAGTTGGTGTTGTTCTACATTATTCCAGAACCATCAGCGCAACTTAACATTCATGTAAGTGTTGTTCCTGGGACAACATTTTTAGTGGCTGAATGGGTTGAGAAACAGGACTGGAGTTCATAACCTGTTTAAACATTATGATACTGTTCGCTCATTATTGTTACAATAAGTACACATATTATCTCTGTTCTCTGTTGCTGTTTGTTGTTTAGGCAGCAAAAATACTTGGTTAGGTTTAGGAAAACACTGTTGGTGTTAAAAAAGACGTTTTCACAAAGTTAAACATGTGATCGAAAAAATTACCTCTTTCATATGCATATTGTAGTAGTCCTTTTCCCAGAGTCTCTAAACTGAACAGAAACCGTATTGGTCAGTTGCAATGATGGTCCTGGAGCAACATTAATTATGACACCACTTACACAGTAATTCTCGACAGGTTTGAATCACACACCTCTGACTGGCTGCTTCTCAAAAACAACAGCAGCAGAGGGTGCCCACTTTACCACCTTGTTGAAATAATTACAACAGGTGGCAACAATATAAATCTGCAGCATCATTACATTATCCAGGAGAATCCAGTGTTTTTGTAATATTGAGGATATCATTTAAAGAAACATTTTACAGAAGAAAAACTTATTTATCTGCAGTTCCTGGAAGGCATTTAAGTTCCATAGATAATGGCTTATGAGAGAGGTGATTCGGATTATAATTTGGTGAATCAAAAAGACCAGAGTGGTGAATCTGACTCGACTCTGATGTTGAACTGATGGAATAAGTGGTCTTGAAATGTAGACTGAATTTACCATGTGAGCTGTAACTCCATGTGTACTATAATTTATGTACAATATAGATATAATGTATTTGATTCTTAATGTTAGCTTGTAATTGCTTAGATGTACAAGATGTTGCATGATGATTTTTATTTTTCAAGATTGCTATTATGGATTGTGAAAACTTAGTGGCTCTTAGCACAGGGTGCTACTTGCAGCAAAGTCACAATATATTACATAATGGATTATCCATCAGGAGGTTTATTCCTGCATTTGGTTTCAGGAATAAAAACAAACAACAAAAAGCGTGTGCGTGCGTGTGTGCGTGCGTGCGTGCGTGTGTGTGTGTGTGGGGGGGGGGTTCTATAAATGCAGTTGTCATGAATAACTGGAAGCAGCCATAATAGTTATCCATTTCTAAAGTGTTTGATTCTGTTACACATTTGATACACTAAAACAGGATCTCTGTCAACACTGTACCTCTGTTTGCCTTTGCAGTCCACAATAGTCTCTCTGTACTTATTTTGCAACCATTTCCAGGCAAAGAAAACTGGCTGTGCAGTTCTGTGTTTTATTTTTTCAGTAGCATAATTTATGCAAAATGTGTTGTAAATGAATATATAAATAAATATATTGCATAAATAAATGACAAGCAAATATGGAGCTAACTTTCACATGTCTGCTTTGTTTGTCTGTATCTTGATCTGTGAATTACCCGACATAATAAGAATGATGTGTCTGCTTTTGCCTTGTGGCTGTTTTTCATGTTGTAGGCCCAAATTAATTGCAACGGAAGGATTTTATCATCATCATCATCATCATCATCATAATTATTATTATTATTATTATTATTATTATTATTATTATTATTATTATTATTATTATTATTATTTAATATCCTACCAACATTGTGTCACCAGTTTAGGGGCGGTCTTTTCAAGTTTGACAATGACAATGCTACCCATGCACACAGCCAGCTCCATAGGTGTTTATTTTTCAAAGTATCGAATCAAAGTTATATGTCCATCATTCCACAAGAATATCTCTGGCGAAGGCAACACAAAAAACAACTCTGCGACAAGAAAAATATTTATTTATAGGACTCTCTGACCTTTGCCAGTTTTATCCTGGATCATTTAAAACATGTTTTGCAAAATACTGAGAGATCTTAACAATATTTGGACCATCTTATTTTTTATTTAATTGTTTTGTTATTTTGACTTTTGATGATATCAGTAGAGTTATACGATGCAGACAGTTTTGGTGTATCCAGATTTTTAGATATCTTTCTCCAGGGTTCCTGCCTCCAAGCCAGTAAATTGGGGGTGAAATCAGTTTGTGGTTCATGTTGAAAAGTTATTTTCAAACATTTGCCAGTGGTTTATATTTCTCTAAAACAATCATCTGGTTCTGGGTTACACAACCTGTGTATATTTTCTGCTGAGAAGAATTCCCCCTACACAACTGCTGAAAGCCCGGACCGTTGGTTATCCTGATTAATGGAGCTATTTTTTGAAAGATATGTTGATTCATGTCATTTGTCCATGCTGTGAAGTTGAACATGAAAGATAAAATCCCTTCCATTGTATTTTGGTGGCAGTAAAAAGTCTCCAAAAAAACTCTATCTGCATGACTATATTAATGGAAGCAAGAAAATAGTAAAGTTTACCAATCACTTTAATTATGAAGTTTACTAGGAACCTTTGTATTCCAAAGTGAGCACCATTGATGTAGACAAGTAGACAAGGTGGCAGCATGCTCCCCCATGGTTGCAGACTAGATCCAGACCTCAGTACTCCTCTGCTTTGAACCTCTGAACTCTCTCTTAATCTTCAGAGGCTGCCTCTCTCCTTTATGGGAGTCCTGTCTCCTTGGTTCATCCAGACTAGTTCCTCTGCCCTCCTCAGACCCCGTCATCCTGCCACAGTTGACAGCACAGGTCCAGGTAGGCTGGTGACCCACCACTAGGTCCAAAGTGGGCAGGGAGGTGGTGCTGGTCATGTCTCTGAAGCCTAAAGAGGATCTGAGACAAGGACTTTCTGGAGGGAAGGTTTCATATCCTCCCCTCATATCTGAGCATCTTCCCCAGGACGCCTTCTCCCTCAGCCTCACCACCTGCCTGATCTTCTTCCAACCTAGGTGGTTGAGCTCCAGCAGATTGAGCAGGATACAGAAAACACCCACGCAGAACATGAAGAGCAGGAAGATGGTCTTCTCCGTGGGCCTGGAGACGTAGCAGTCCACTGGCTGGCTGCAGGGGGCCGAGTTACACAGGAAATGGACAGGTACCTGAAAGCCAAACAGCTTCCACTGGGCCAGGACAAAGCCAAGCTCCAAAACAGCCCGTAAACACACATGGAAGACATAACACTTAGACAGAACCCCGCCAGACACCATATGGCCCTCTGCAATGCCCTCCCTGAAGGTACAAGCTCGCGTTTGACTCAAGGACACCATGTTGTTAGGACCTCCCCTCTGGAGGCTGTGGGCAGAAATGCCCTCCAGCACGTCTGCCAGGCTGTGACCCAAATGCTTATGAGAGTGGATGGAGCAGCTGTCTGAGTCACAGCTCTGATCGTACACTTCCCTTCCACCGCCTCTGCCCACATCAGGTTCTTCCTTCCCTAAGGTATCCCTTGGACCTTGCCCCTGCCTCTGGGTGGTGCTGTGGGGCATCTTGGAGAGGTTGTGCCAGGTGTAGATGATGAAACACAGGGATGGTGTGGAGACACTGATGATATGGAAAACCCAGAAGCGAGGTTGAGAAATGGGTGTGAATGCATCGTAGCAGACGGTGGAGCATCCTGGCTGCAGCGTATTACACACAAACATCTCCTGCTCATCAGTGTAAACATCCTCAGTTGCCACGGCGACAATGAGCAGCCGGAAGATAACCATGACAGTGAGCCACAGGCGACCGATCATGGTGGAGTGCTGGTGGACAGCATCCAGGAGTCGTTTGAGCAGGGTCCACTCTGTCATGGTGGCCTGTGGTTTCTGGCTGTCTGCAGGACAGACAAGTTGCCTGGAGTAGTGCAGTCTCTGCTCTGGACTGATCTACCTTGTTGGACTTTGTGATATCTCACACTACGCTGAAGAGCACCTGAGCAGGCCACACCACCCCATCTATCTGCATTACCTTGTGTTCTTGAGTTTTTCCCAAATTCCCAAAAACGTCTCACTTTTTAATCAGAGGATTCTTCTAAAATCAGAGCACCTATCCTCCCTAGCTGAAACCTGCAGTACATTTTCTCTCTGTCTGAGTATTCATTAGCTCTGCCTGCCTTGGGAGCCGTGGAGCCACTGAAAGAGAGAGCCGCCCCATCCCATATCCCATAGATAAGGATGTCCACTTGACATGAGTCATTTGGCGCACTCACTCCTGTCTTTAGGATCCATTTTAAACAGAGACATCACCCTTCCTCAACTGGAGGAGCTGCTGATAGTACCGACTGATAGAACATTCTCCATAGATTAGTTCTCTGAAAGCTAATGGATTTTCCCTTTAATGGGAAAGGTACAGAAGAGCACAATCACTGTCAGATTCTGGATCTGCACTCAGTGTTGTTAAAATACATCAAGAAGCTTGTGTCATAATACACAACTGAGCAAAGTAATTAGTTAATAAGGTTTGGAATGGTGAAATAAGGCTTTGGTGTTCAGTCTGTGTTTATTCTGTCCTAGGGCTTGTTTTGGCGGCTCCTCTTCAGCCACTTGCCTATTCTCTTATCTGTGTTTTAAAAAAAGACCCTTGAAAGGCCTGCTCACATCAAGTCGTGTCTCCCAGATAAAACACTTAGTGATCCCTTTTCTTACTTCAAACAGTCCTGGCAAGCTACATCTGAGTTCCTGAGTCAGAGCTCAAACCACTTTCTATTTATGATTGACCAGCGCATTTTTTGTTATATAAAGGCTTTTCAACTTACATGGAATGCTTTAATTTATAAAGCCTTCGTATGCTTCAAGTAAGGCACATGCTGGATCATCTAGCAATGTGCAAAACCCCATTTCTGATTTCTGATTTCTGAATCAGAGTGGCTGTGACCAGCGGGGTTTTTAAACTTTTGGAGCAGACAATCTGACAATCGTACACAGTGATCGGAGGTTTGTATATAGAAACGCCTCTCATCACATAACTGCTTCCATTACAGTGCAACACCGAGAAGGAACTGTCGGGCTGGAATTTAGTGTAAGACATAAAAAAAATAACTAACACTGTCAACAGAGTGTGAAGAAACAACAGCGTTGATATTCTGTCAAAGACATCTATGTTCTGTGTTGCAGACATATCTACTGAATTTAGCATGCAATACCACTGTGTACCTCCGGAGGTGATAGTCCGATAGCCCTCCTAGTGTGAGATGTGAGCTGTAAACAAAATAAACTCACAAAATGTCGGAATGAAATTTTTTTAAAAACCTATTTTCCTCACTCATCATGAAACAAAGTTAATTCAAAACTCTCCAGAACTGCAAAAAACTGCTGCTGTTTTAACCAGCCTGCGGTACCATTAAAGATATGACCTGATTGTGTAGCTTTATCCTGAAGCATTGAGCTGACTTTGTCTTTACTGATGTCAGAGAGGATCATTGTTTGACTACAGACTATTCTTATTCACAAAGCTGTTGACACTGGTTCTGCTTTAAAAGTACCTTATTTTCCTTTTGTCTCATTTTACCTACAGTTGTTTGTAGATTTAAAAATCTTGTCTGAAATCATCACTCTAGGGTTTTGGAAAGAGAGCCGGCAGGCAGTGGGATGCAGCTATGACTCTTCCCTATTCCTATCTATTGCACTACTCTCACCCTGGAAGCTCAGCCCTGCCTAAACCGGCCCGGTTGACTTCCTATATGATAAGGACTGCAGAGTCTGAACTCTGTCCCGAGACGGCACCATGTAACTGCATCCTCTTACTGATTTATTTATTTGCACTAAATTGTCCTGTACTTGTACTGTCTTTTGTTGTACTGTTGTTGTTATGTGCAGTGTCCTTGAGTGCTTTGAAAGGCGCCTTCAAATAAAATGCATTATTATTATTATTATTATGATGGCATGCTTTACACCTTTTAGGTTGGACTTTCAGAACAGCCATCAGCAGGCATGGACTGGCCATCTGGCGTACCGGGCAATGCCTGGTGGGCCGACACACATTTTTGGGCCGGCCTGTCATAATTTAATCAAAAAAGTTTATTATAAATCATTTTTATTGACCGCGACGGCCCATTGGTTGATTTTCTAGAAGGACATTGGGCTAATCCAATGAAATCTCTCAGCCCTCCTCTTTTTTTCAAAGTGCACAATCTAGAGGGGGCGGCCCATTGGTCTATCTTCAATATAGACAGTGGACTGAACCAATCAGGATATAGTAGGCTACTTTAGTGCTTCCTCTATTTTATATGAATATTAATATGCAGAAATCTTGATTTTTTTTCTCTCAATAGCTTCCATGTCATGCGACCCACTGACTTCTTAACAGATTCTGTGTCTATCAAAAAAATTTAATGATAAAGAAAATAATGGTAAAAAAAAGTTTCTCTAACTCTAATGCTCAAGAGGTTAACATACTATTAAGCAGCAATGTCAACTTCTCCACTATTTTGTCTCAAGTCTTAGATTCTGATTCCGAAGTCCTCAAAATGTTTATTTATTTACATCCAACCTCTTCCACCACCTGCAGCACAACCACGTGATTCAATTCGAAGAAATAAAAAAGCGAGAAGCTTAGAATTTGTTTATAAGGGACTGTATATTTTATACTTGTTCAGTTGTCGTCATTTCAAGTAATCTGTGCTTTTCAGCTGTTCAATCGTGTGCTTATCAGTTGTTCTTAACTACTAAATAAATAGTTCTTTAAAGTGGCATTTCTGTAAATACACAGGATTTTTCCCTTTTTTTATGTGTGTGTGTGGGGGGGGGGGATGGCAAATGCATACAGGAGGACCTGCTGTTGTTGGCTGGACTGCCTGTGTCCCTAAAGCCACTTAGCCTCAGAACCAGATTAGAAGGTGTTTCCTTTCCCTGCTGCTCTGTAGAGGACAGCACAGGAGAGTGTATTAATGGCCTTCACTTCTTACTGCTCGTCCTGCAGCCTGGTCCTGGTGTAATTAAGCAGCATGTCTTCTGCCAGGTAAAACAGAGTTACACAGTGCACAGCATAAGTCTGCTGTCAGGCAATGCTGGACACATGCACATAAACGCAGATGCAAGAGTTTGCATTAGTGAAGTAGTGCACCGTTAAATGTGTCTGTTCTTGAGACACACACATGGTACATTCACACAGGTGATTTCACCCATTCTGTCCTGTTAGTTGGGTGGGACCTCTATCATCCTTTTTAGCAAGTCAAGGTTAACATGTCCATTCAACTGATTTTGA
>CAEMYA010000087.1:799480-826828 GCA_903131615.1 Diplodus sargus
GTCGTTCGCGAACGACATGCGGAGGACGTGAACTGAATCAGCGTGAACGTGACGGCGCTGAGAATCACTTTCGGCAGTTCCACTCCCGGCCGGCATGCTCGCTGCTGAGCTCAACTGAACTGAGAAAGGAACGAATCAGTTCCTCAAGCGATTCCGTTCACTTCGTTCACTCAAACGATTCGTTCTTTTGAACGACACGTTCGCGACCGACACAACACTAGAAGTGTGAGAGACACAGCCCACATTTGGTGCCTCCATATCATCCACTGCTTTTTACATATTCCTCACGTTGTCACGTAAAATGACCTGGACGTGTTGCGTGTCTATTTCACACGCGATCAGCATCTCCTCTATCACCCGTTTTACATGCTCTGATCTATGACCCGCGAAACTAGTGCGCATACCGGCGCGTTGTAACTCGAAAGTGGAGTCAATAATGTAATGCAGAGATGGTAGGACATACCGGGGATTCAAAAATTCCAGGTGACGAAGAAAACCCTGATCCTCTCCCACAGAGATAGCGGAGAATTCAGTTATCTTCTCTGTAATATCTGTGGCCATGTCGCTGTCTCCAGGATATTTCTCTTTCCTTTAGAAAGTATCCGCGAGTGTTTGTTGCTTCGGTGTCGTTGCCTGTACTCTCGAGTGAACACGTATTCTCTGAGTTTCTCTGAGCTCCACGAAACAGACATATTGCAGATGTTACATGACGCCGTTGGACTACTTTCGCTTTCTAATTGAAGTTGTTTCCACACTGGCTGACATTTTATCCACAGGTTTGCCAGAGTAACGTTACATACGCGTCTGCGCTCTGCCACTAATTGTGCTCTGACGTTAAAAAAAAAAATTGGGCCTGGGTCCACGTTCAAAATTGCCGATTCCGATCAGCGGAAAAATGCCCAGATCGGCCCCGATCCCGATCCTATTGATCGGATCGGGACATCCCCATTTTCAACTCGCTGGCAGATATACATTAGTCTTTATATTGACTTCGTAAAACAAGTGTGCAAAAAAATTGCCAACCTGGTCTGACTGCCTCAATACAATGCAAATAAGGTGTTGTTGTTTTTTTTAAATGCATCATTTAAGAATTTTATAATTGAAATTAATGCACTATATTGACAGCCTTACTTTTTATTGCAACACATCAGTCTTCCAAAATGTATTAAATATTTTTATATATTTGAACATTTTTCCAAAAGTTTAATTTATTTTGTCTTGTGATCATGTTCCTGAAGAGGTTCCTGTTGCTGCAATGCTCAAATTTCCAGGGTATCCCTAAACTAGTCCTATGGTTCCGATGCCTGTAATAGAGAACATAGAGGTAAACCCAGAGTTAACCATGCCAGCTGATAACCAGCTTCTAAGTCTCAGGCCACTAGTCTTCAACTCAAACATGTTTGGCATGCTGTTGAATGCAACTCAAAAAGCAGCAGAACTTCGCATATGTATTAAACAAGCCATGCATCTTATGAGCAGCACACAGCAGGTACAAGCAGTGAGCAGAGCAGCACCACCGTCCTCACCTACTGTACAGCGTGTCGTCTGCTCTGCACTCATGAAACAGAACAGCACTTCTTTCTCTTTGGCTTCAATGTAGGCAGGAGAAAAAAAAAAAGCTATGTCAAGTTTCATAAAACTACAGCATTTTTGTTTCTATCCGTCACAAAAGCACTTTATAGTTCATATAGAGGTTATGGAACTTTTGCTCACCTGTCTCCGAAAGTGCTGGATGTCACTCCCTGCAACAAGTTCTTCCTCAAACTCTAGTTCAGTTTCCTCGTCGCCTCTGCCCTTCATGTACACCCTGCGCTCGGCTATTTCCTGAAAAGGGATTACATGTGTCCTGTGGTGAGTTTTATTCATCAATGTGATCTAGCTTGTGAAAAAGTATGCACTTCTTACTGTAAACAAACACTACTGCATCCTTAAAAATGTCATCTATGACTTTGCTCAGGCTCTAGAACTCTGGCTTATGAGGTTTTGACGAGAACACTTTTAAAATGTTGATGCCTCAACTTTTTGGTGGTTTTATCTAACAAAATAAATCCAAAAGGTCTTTTAAACAGATTTTGAATGCTTCACTTACCTCATGGTCGCTGTTCAGAAGGATCACCCTTACATCGGTTATCGGGCCCCAACTCCTGTGGCCCTGCAGAATCAGGTCCCCAGAATCGGCCTCTGCCTCTGCTCCTGCTGCCCAAATCTGCCAGAAACATTTAGGTTAATCCCTCCCCCCCCAACCTAATGATGCCTTCATGAGCATGTTCTTTCTTCAGGGGAACTGAGGCAGATGCAGTTTAACACGAAGAACAGTTACTACTCACTGTGAGTGTCTGCCCTCCAGCCAGGACACAGGAGGAGGGTATGTGGAAGGAGATATCCCCAGAATTCGGGTACATCCTCCTAATCACCCAGCCACCCAGCGGCTGCTCCTGGAAATGCAGAAATGATAAACAAGTAGTTCAAATGCTGCATGTAATGCTGCTCTGTAGAAAGATGCACGGATGCTTTAGGTTTCTGCTTAAGATTAGGACATTAGATTTGCTGGCGTCATGATACAGAAATGTATGCTCAATGACCAGGAAAGAGGCACTTGTAAGTGTCCCTTTAAGAGATTAAATGATCAGTGTTGCACACAGCCATGCCACGATTAAGTGAAACCAGATATTTGAAGTACAAATTAAGACAAACTAAACTCATTATCCAGGCGCATTATTGCCTCACCATTTCAGAGTTGTTCTTCAGTCTAACATATTTTCCGTCCATGTCAACCTCTGCCACGCTCAAAGCACCGCGCTCTGCTGAGTGACTGGTCATTTTATAGGCGGGCGAGCTGCCAGAGGATCCCTCGTGTTTCCGTTTCTTCCCTCGGGCTTTGCGGCTACTGTGTTCATGTGTTCCAGGTATGGTTGTATGTTGGGAGGGGCTAGGTGACAGCTGCAATCTGAGAACATTTTTAGGATGAAAACCACCAACTAGAAGCAAAAGCACCAGATAGTAAGCCAGACACCAGACATCCAGGTATCCTGCTGTGTTGCTGATTTATACAAGCAGACCCTAACTTTAATATCTTACTCAACTTTTGCATGATATAGATGCATCACAGGGATACCTCTTTTCCTCCAGCTCCAGCATCTTCCTGTAGGCGTTGATCTCCATGTCAAGAGCCAACTTGACGTCCAACAGGTTCTCATAGTCTTCCAGCTGGTCATACATCTGGCCTCTCATGCTCTGCAGCTCCTGCTCCTTCTGACAGAGTTTGTGCTTCCAAACCTCCCGCTCCCTGTCCAGAGTCCTCTCCAGCTCCTGAAAGCGGCCCTCCAGCACCATTTTCTTAAAGAGTGGAAGAGCAAGATCAAGACAAATGTTAACATGAGAACCTACCGCAAACACCATTAACAAGGCACCATGAAACAACTCTATTGCCCAAACTACACAAATACTCGCAATCTAAAGTTATCAGGAAAAAAACAGGGGAAAAAATGTGCACACTTCCCAATTCCAATAACTCGATGTTGAAGTAAACATGTAACACTGTGATCCTCCCCTCTCACTGAAGTAACAGAGCAGAAACAAGTTACAGAGACACCATTCACCCTGTTACAGGACACTGTACCATGAATATGACTCAGCTGTGAGTTTAAAGTCATAAAGTTGCATCATATTGACTTGGACAAATTATAAACCAGTGATTTTAATTTACTCAAATTATTTTTTCACCTCCTCACAGAACCAGTCAGAACTTAAAAAACAGACTATGTGAAATGTTGTCTGAAAATCACAAAGTTCAAGTGGCAGTGACATTCACAGATTTGGAGATTGTGTCTTAAGCTCTCAGTATTTTCGACTACCTGAATCTCTGCAGTTTGGACTTTAATTTCTTTTTAACTTCTAGACTGAAAGATCTTGTTTGAGATTTCACTTGAGGATGTCAATTTAACAATGTGGAGGGAGCATCAATATATACAGTATATGGGTACAGCCCCACCAACTAGTACAGCTGCATCAATCCCATCTGTTTTTGCTTTCTCCAACAGGCAGAAACAGCATCCGCTTAACCAATCGAGATGTGGATGGTGACTCAGGTCATGGGCACTTGGGGCTGTATTTTATACACAGCTGGCCTTGTTCTGTTAACAGATATCTTGAGGTTTTTGCGCCAGGTAACACTCACATCTTTTTGGTGCTGTTGGAGCTGAGAGCTGAGGGAATCCACTCTTAGCTTGGTGGTTTCCAGTTCCTCTTTGGTGGCCGATGCAACATTGTTTTTCTCCAGAGCAGCCTGCTGGGCTTGCTGTAACTGGAGTGCAGAAAGAATCTGAATGAAATATATCAAAAACTTTAAGAGTATAACCACCTTATGGTGCGTTTATACCTTTGAACTGAAGGTCCGGTCCATCTCCTCTTTGTACTGCTGCAGCTGAGACTCACCATCATGGCGCAGTTGCTGCATCCCCTCAGCCAGTTTACTCTCAAAGTCTCTCCGTCCTCCTGACTCTACCTCCACTAGACGGCTTTCGTATCGGTTTCGGATCTCAAAGATCTCCTACAAAACATAAATGACTGAGTGTGCCAGTGTTAGCCTGAGATACAGAAACTCAGAATGCCAAGAATGTGCTAAATTTAAAAAGAGGTAAAGGTAAATCATTTATAGCCAAGATTACCAGCTTAGGGGTATCCCACTGTGTGTTTTACCTGCTCACTGATGTTCCTCTGGAGTTCAAGCTGTTCTTTGAGCGTTTGCACTTGGTTCTCCATTTCCACCCTTCTCAGGATCTCAGAAGTCAGTTGGTTCTTTGTGTCTGCCAGTACACCCTCCACCTGGTGACCACACACACACAGTTAGACAAACACCAACTGCAATCTGAACATATTTGCCCATTTCAAATACTGAATCTGTACCATCGTTGCTCTGTAAAAGCTGTGGCTGCTGAGCTGTCAAACACAAGTCTCCTCTCACTGACACATTGTTTTCATTTGCCCACAAGCTGTGTGGTGCATTTTAGTTGACTTTGATTCTTCAAACTATTGACCTAAATTAAGGTTGGGGAGTGAAGCTGACTTGTCTGCTTAACTGAGGATTTAGGGATTGTGACTCCATAAAAAGGAAAACCTGAATCTTCTAGCTTCTTCCTAAACAATGTGGAGCATGTGTAAAGTGAAAGAGTCTTCAGCCATAGTAGTGAGGCTAGTGTTTAATGGCCAAAAGCACCAACATGCTGATGTTAAGCAGCTATCATGTTTACCATTTCCCATCATCTTAATTGCCAATTTGCATGGAATACAAAGTACAGCCAAGTGTGGGAATGTCATTGGACTTGCAGGTATTGAGTCAAACCAAAGAACTGTAGAAATGATGTTGGTCTGATGATGCCATGAGGGGAAAAGTTACATAATCACTAATGTCAATAAAATGTATGCTGTGGACAACACGTGCACCTGCACAAAACTTGATGGCAATCCTTGAACAGTTAAGCTGGCTAACCACATCCTTCTCACAGTTCAGATACAAAGTTGACCAGTTTCTGTACCAGCTAACAAGTGACAAATGTTCAAATAGAGGCTTTGACCCCTCAGAAAAAAAATAATGTGTATGCTCATGTATGTGCAAATCTGGCTTCAATTCATACATTTTGAAGCTGGCCCTGGAGCTCGGTAAAGTCATCATTGAGTCTCCTGTTGTCTGACAGAAGTTTTCTGTACTCTGCATCCTTGGAGCTTAGAGTCGCCTCAGCTTTCCTCCACTGGGCCAAGGCATTCGCCAGATCACTCTCCTTCTTCTGGTTCCTGAGGTGGGGAAACAATCTTAACAATCGTGTACACCATAGAAGGCATCCTAGCTAGTTTTATGTCATGCCAAACTCCATTTCAATAAATGCAGTTTAAATGTTGCCTGGCTCACTAACACATGGCACCACCTCAACCATCTTTCAAGAAATCCACTCTTAAAAATCTCTAGTTAGAGTCAGGTTTGTGAAAGGAAGAGACTATAAAATATTGTATAAGCATCCTCTGTTTTGATTTTTGCAAATCCATATTGCCTCTACGCAAAATAAATGATGCACATCACATTTGCAAACAAGAGTAACACATTTGAAAACAATGACTAAAACAAAACTGTTAGAAGTGGTGCATTTTAAAAATCAAACAAACAAACTCAGTTTATGGACGCTCACGTGAATGCTACCTTTGCTTCCAACGAGGATATTGATTGTACAATATCAATCACTTGTTTATTAGGGGTTAGTGAGATTATATTGTAACTAGTGTGCAAGTGAAGGCTTCAATGAGTTTTAAATTACATTTTGCCCTATGTCAAAATCCTCAAACAGCACTGGCATTTCTGAAAAACATGAACCCCCCCTAATAAAAATACCCTAAATCATTCAAAAGCAAACAAATATACATTTCTGACTTCACATTCCATCTCTGGTCTCCTCCACTACAATGCAAATGAATGGGTAGTTTCTTACATTATCTTACATATTGTGCTCTTAGAACTGTGTTTTTTTAGAACTGTTTACCAGCAGAATTGGCATTGTAAAAACATCACAAAACACACAACTTGGTAAGGGCTTCATATTTTGAATATACATAATAATAATATATTCATCCATATCAATTAATCATGCATAAAGTAGTCCCATACACTGGGAGAAAGGGAAGATGGTGAGAAGAATTGGGGATCTGGGAGGGTTGGAGGGAGGCGAACGATAACATGAGACATTACATGCCCGAGACCATTAAACATATAATTTACTAATATAACAGTTAGGCCTAAGTAAGCAGTGAAACGCGCTGTTGGCTGTTTAGGACAAATAAACAAGAAAGGTGAGCACACTAAATGATACTCTGTGCAGTACTTGTTGAATGATATGGAGCCTCTACGAAGTTGTGATTTATGGTGGCATGTTATGAGTTGCAAACGGGCAGATGAATAAATAAATAAGTAAGTAAATAACTTTTGTTATTTACTTACTTAGTTGGCAGCATCACCTTGTCTGGCAAAACCTGACATCAGATCTGCATCCCTGAGCACTGGGGAGCTGTGTGAACCAGCTATAAATGTAGGAATATGACCGATACACCTGCCGCTTGGTGCTCAGTTTCAACATGTGTCCATCTGCAGATATGTGCGCTTCTAACGGCGAGCAAGGCTGCATTAAATGAGACGACTTTTAATCGAGTTGAGTTTGGCGCAAGAGCTATTCACACCTGCAAAGTAATAAGGGGATGATGTCATATTCCATCGCCTCTACCTGGCCTGAAGTTTCCTGTACTCCTCGCAAAGATTTCCATAGTCGATCTGCAGACGGGCCCTCTCTCCGGCCAGCTCGTCCAAGGACTTTCTGACATCGGCCAACTCCTCCTCGTACAGTCGCCGCACGTTGCCCATTTCCCGGCTTTTCGACTCATCCTTTTCTTCCAGCTGAATCAGTATAGAAGACCGTTCGCTTTCCAACTCCTGGACCCGCTCAATGTAGTTGGCAAGGCGGTCGTTGAGGTGTCTGAGCTCGTCCTTCTCCTGGATGCGGGACTGGCAGGTCGGGCTGGTGCTGGATGTGTGCAGGCCGGCGGCTACGCTGCGGCGGCTCGCGGAGCGGCTGGAGCGGCCGCCCGGGCCGGCAGGGGTGGAGGTGGCAGAAGCCATGACGGTGTTCGGCTGGACACTGCTGTAGTCAGGGACCTCAAGTGATCAGAACATGTGGTCGATTCAAAAAGAAATTAATAAAACTATGGGCCACAGTGAATTACACCCATCCGAAGCTGATGTGGTACTTTTTAAAATTAGGTCACACAGCAGTACGTCTGTGATGTTCAGCGATCATCGCAGCACATGGAAACCTGCGCCTGATCTCTCCACATATTTAACGGCCTTTCCCCCGAAATAAAGATTCACACAGCTGAACTGAATCAATATTGACGAGTTGACGTACTGAAAACAAGTGAAGTGACCCAACATGGCGCAGTACGTTTCCGGGTAAGATTTTCAAAATGATAGTCTACAGTGTTGACCGATGTTTTTGTGTGTAACACAAATTGGACGTAGTAAATTCATGGAAATCAATTCTAATTTAGCTTGTTAATTTTCTTAATTCTAACATAGAGCCCAACTGTCACTAAGGGCTTTACACCTTGAGGACCTAACTTTTCTGGTATGTTATTTTTCAAGGTTCAAGCTTCATTAGTTTGTCCATCTACAACACAAGGTTGTAGCCTATGCAAGTTGTGGTCTCTAAATGCTACACAAGAAAAAAATGTTTTATATGATGGGGTGTGGAGTTGAATTGAGGCGTCTCACAACCTGGGGAATTAAGCTGCTCTTAAGTCTAGTGTCACGGCAGCAGATACTTCTGTTAGATGGCAGCAGGGTGCACAGGCTGTGGCTGGGTGGGTGCTGTCTTTTAGTATCTTTGGGCTCTGTGCAGACATTTCACTTCACTGATGGTGTGTTGACTACTGTTATATTCACGTCTGCCATAGTGAACAGTAATACTACTGAAGGTAAGTGAATAAAGAAAAAAATGTATTTAAAAAAAAGAACAGATTAAGTGATAAATTACAAAAATAGGTGATTGCAGACACGTGTTATGTAGCCCACAGAGAAGGAAGTACATATGATTACAAGATGTATTTACATCAAGTCTACATTTTTTGCAATAGCTGGTGTTATAGTGTGAACCACTCACTTCGTGTGGAAATATTAAATCACACCAAAACATGAACATGATGCTACAGGATATGATTTCTTCCTGAATGGTAAGCTCTTACTACTTTACTTTGAAGGCCAAACCCTACAACGTCCGGGTCTTTCTAGCGTAACTCTGTGATTTGACAGAGATTGCTTCAGGAAATCAGCTGATGACATGCCAAAAGCCGGGAGCTGATGTCACTTATCACAAGACTACATTTAAAGGAAAGTGTGATTTCCCAGCGTTTGAAACGTTGGTCTTTATGTTCACCTTTATGTTTGATATATGGGGGATATATCAAACATTAAGGTGTACACGTTCCGTTTAGCTCAGCAGCATTAAAGTGACTGTATAACCAAATGAGTTCAATGAAGAAAGGGGATCACCATCTGGTCATGTATGCCCACATAGACCACATAATCTGAAACAAACTTTTAATAAAACATATAGTGAGTGAAATGGGTGTCATGATTACTTAGACCATAGCTGTCGTCAGTTATTAAAGTAGATGTAGTTGCACATTTGTGGATGAAAGGGGGCGCCACACCTCCATCACACACAGTTTTGTTTATAGAATAATGTATTATAATTATTATTACAGTTTTTGTCAATTGCTAAAACACAATTTCTGAAACCTTGCTCCATTTTCTGAAAACATTAAACACAAAATCTCAGCTTCAAGCACAAAACCTCTGACTCCTCTTGCAAAACGAAACTTTCGCCTCAAAACAGATTTACCTGTGCTCAAAAGCAAACACTGCTCTCAAATCATAAACAAAGCGATCAGAATGATATACACTCTTAAGCAGTCAGTAAACAATACAACGAAAAATGGAAAACACGTTGTTCAAAACATGTAGTTCTCAGGGAGAAATACATTTTTAATCTCAAAACAAATTTCATATTTTTCCGTCATTGTCTTTTGATGAATGAAAACATGTTTTATCATAGTAGCTCAAAATTGATCAGAAATTATACTCTGTTTTGCTCTTTGCATTTTTTTTGTTCCTCCTCCTCCTTGTACCCCTATTTTTACAGTACTGTACTCTGCATCTCACAAACTTGTCCTTTGTTCCTGTGATACTGTTATTCTTGTTCTTTGTTGATATGAACTTGTAACTAGTCAAAATCTATTGAGCAGTCAGTACTCTAAACAAATGGAAAGCACAATGTTCAGGGCCAGACAATTTGTTTGTTGTACAGTATACAGCCTACAATGCACTGTACTACAGTATACAATACTTTGGGCTGGGTCAGGCCAGAGCACTTCGTCGATATCACAAGAAATATTTTCCCTCCTGAGGCAACCAGGGGAAGAAGCCCCTTGTGTGCCGTATCCAGCCCTGACCTAGTTCCTCACCTATATTACCACAGGGTAAATCCATGGCTTGCAGAAGATTTACCTGTTTGCTCTCTGAACTGGCTTATATTGGTTGTGTCACATGATTTGAAACAAGTGAAATCAATTTTGAGTGGTTGTGTTTAATCAATGACATGTGTTCTCTTTTTGTATTTGATTGTTGCCACTTGTGTTTACCAGTATGACATGTGCATTAGAGTGCAGAATGTGTTTTGAGAATAACAATGTGTTTAGAGTTCTGCTGAAAAGTCTAAGTGAGATCTGCAAATTGTGCTTTACCATGTGAAATGTTTAAGGTATTGACAACAGTCTGCACAATTAGCTAAATGAGTTCAGGCAACTGCAAACTTTGTTCAGCCAACTGGTTTTAGTGTTTTAGCAACTAAGAAAAACTGTATAATACATTATAATAATTATAATATATTATGATTATTATTATACACTGTAGCATCCATCTGTTCAATACTGTATGACATATTTATTGGCAGCCCCTAAATGATTCCTAGTTGTCATACTGTCTGTCATATTGACTGACAGCGCCACAGAAAGGACAGGTTATAGACTAAAGTAAATTGTATTATAATGTAGCCAATTCAACAATAGCCTACCATATCTGAGAACACAGCTGTTTGTGAACTATGAAAATAATCAGGGTGTGTGTAATACACTCAGGTGAATGATGGAACATAAACCAGTCTGTTGGATGTGAAACTGGTCAGATTTTAGCAAAATTTACAAAAATTTTTACTTACATGCTATATACTGTCTATATGTATATGTTGCTTTGTGTTTTCTTTCTATGCTTCCATGCTGCACTGTACCTACAAACAAATGTCCCGCTAAGACAATACACAGCAAATTCAGGCTTATTGAATAAACTCTCTGAGAGTTAAATTCAACTCAACTTGAGTGTACATGTGAGACCATCGCACACACTCTAGGGTAGAGTTAAAGTAACTCCTTTCTTGGAGTTCAGTTTTCACTCTTTTCAGGAGTAAAAACTGAACTCTTGTGGGAGTTAGAACACTAATCCCATGTAGAGTTAAAACAACTCTCCCTTTGAGTTAATTTTTATGTGAACTCTTTCATAGAGTTAATAGTTAACACTAACTGGAGTTTATCTTTCAAAACACTTAAAAGATATTACGTTACAATTATGACAAAAAGCACCATATTGATTACTACAAATGCATTTTATTTAACACATCCATACAGTGTGTTCAAAACTACATGCTGCATGTACATATGCAACGAGTTACATTTTTGCCTTCAGTAACAGTGTAAACACGTAACAGCAAACATTCACATTTGAAACTACCTGCTATCAGGTCAGCTTACAGTTGGAAATTGTGTGGTCAAACAGAAATGAAAAAGGAAAAAACACATAAAAGAAATAAGTTATATAAAAAAAGGTTATTTCAACAACTGTGTACAAACATGGCCAATACCACATCACTATGTATTGCATAAACCCTTCAAATTCAAGTATTACATTATATAAACCTTGTTCACGATACAGAAATCTGACAAGATTACAAAAAAGGACTCTAATGCAGAGATTTATTTAATTAACAATTCTCCAGAATGAAAATATTGTTTTCATTTGAAGTTATGATTGAAGGAGTGAGACTTGCCTCTTGTTACCGGCTGCAACTCATAATTATCATCTCTGATTAGTCTGCAGATCTCAGTGGTCGATCTTTTTATTTAGAAAATATTGAAATGTATTGAAAAATACAGTAAAGGATAAATTAAACTATTACATTATATAAACCTTGTTCACTATACAGAAATCTGACAAGATTACAAAAAAGGACTCTAACGAGAGATTTCTTTAAACATGTCATTAAAGTACATATACATGTACATAAAAGCATAAACCAATGCCATGTGGATTTCATTAGGACAACGTTTAAATAATGCAACTCTCTGACACAACATAAAAACATGAATCACATCCATCGGACATTTGGGCATCAAAACATTTGAAATGCCTTAATCGCTCCCTTTCTAGAACCAGCACCTTCCTAGGGATGTTTTCACTCACTTGAAAAGCATGGAAATGGTCATGGAAACAGGTTTCATGCTCGACCAAAACAAAAACAACTTTACCATCATGCAAAATAATAGAGGTTATTTTGCTGAACACTGGCATATTTTCATCAGTGCCTGTGCAAACGAAGAGGCCAACACGATATTCAACTCCGTAACACTTTACCCAGTTTGTGAGGTTGACAGTAGCTTGTGAATCAATGTGAAGATATGCAGATATATCTTCTGTATATTCTAGTGTTTCAATTAAACATATTTTAACTGGACTAGAACTGGACTGTAAACTGCCTTTAAAGTCAAGCATTCCCAATGATACGCTACTGCAAACTGGTGTTTCTTTGCTAGTGATACTGTTAAATTCTTGAAGTTCTTCACACAATCTTTGAAAAAAATTGTGTTTAGCTTCGAATCTCATAGTTCAGATGTGAATGAATGGTCCAATTTTTCGAATGCACCTTGGATAGTGGACCATGAAATGATGTTTTGGAATCAAGTTGTTGGATGGGTACAGTTCTTTGAAGAGTCGGTGATGTTCAATAATAAGGTGCTTTAAATACACTGTCATCTCTTCTGTGATAGAGTATGAGAACACAATGTTTATAATGTTCAGCAACAAGAGCATCAAGCGCCAGTGCAAATCATCCTCTGGTACCAGGTCACCAAATATCAAAGGTATGTTTGTGATCAAACACAATGTTTGTGATGCATTTAGACCTATTCCATGCCCCTTCACATTCAAGCTTAATATTTGTTGGCTTGTTTTTCTTTTCCATTAGCCAAAATTAAAAGCGTACATCCTATTTAACAAGCTTTCTTTAGAAATGAAATGTTCTATCAAATATTCAAATAGCAATCTGACTTCATATTGACCAACCCCTTCCAAAATATCATGCATGATGTCAACAGCATAGTTTTCGGCAATATTGAAATATTGCAATGTATTTAGTATGCTCTTTCTCTTGATGCCAAATGAAGAGGGTAATGTTGGATCACCTCCCAAAGTAGTATAATGTCAAATGATCATTTAGAATTGGTGATCTTAAAGTCAAACGTGGGTCGTCCTCTGAGAAAACTGACTGAGCTGAAGATTTATCAACTAAGCAAAATCTACAGAAATAATTTGCACTAAATGACTCTGAGAACCCAAGAATGCTATGCATAGCCAAGTTATCACCAGTAATTTGTGCGAGAGTGCCACGTACAGAAACCTCAGCAAATGGAACAGCAATACCAGTAGCCTCTAATATTTTCAAGTCCTTCACTAAGGGTTTCAGTATTTCATCAATTCCGTATTTCTTAGCATCTTGTGCATGAAACAATGATACCAGATGAATGCTCAGTAAGGCAGAATTTACCCTTGGGGAAGATTTCTGAGGATGAAGTAAAGGCAACCGCCTTTGTGTATACCTTTTTTTGAACCTAGTGGATTCGCACATTCAAAGTTGTCATAGTACAGTTGGATTTGGAGGGCAAACGTATTACTCAAAAACAAAGGATGACTTTTAAAGTAGCTTCCATCACAGAAGCCTTCATAATTGTCACACGAAGTACATGTTTGCATCATCTCACAAATATTTTCATTCTTGAAAATGAACTGGAGTGTTTTCAGTATGGGAATATATATGAATTTGTCATTGATTGGAACTTGCTCATAGGTTCCAGTTTTACTATTTCTTCTGGTATCATACCTTACTCCTATGCGCAGTTCAGCTGGCTCTACTATATCCCATTTTTCCCTGAAATATTTCTTCCATTTGCTTTCAGAATTCAAATGGCTAAAAGAGTTGTCCATACTGTTAAATAGCTCTTCTATGGCTGATCTGGAGGGACTGTCAGCTGGTAGTAAGTTCAATACTTGCTCCTGAATATTAGACTGCAAATCTCCCACAAATTCCTCAAAATTCTCAATTGTAGAAAGAACTACAGTATTTGGTACACCGCTTCCCAAAAGTTTGGCTACAATAGAGGCAGACATTTCTTTGATGTGATTTGACGCTGAATTGCTCGCTTCAATATTTTGGCACTGAGTCGAAGTGGAGGGTGTTTCATCATTTAAGCACTGAGAAATATTGTGCTCTTGTAGGTCATCGTCAGAAGGGATCTCATGAGGCACACGTGTTGTCAGTAGGAGCATGTATCTTAATTAGATGTCTTCTAAATTCAGAATAACTTGAGAATTGTAAGCAGCATCCTATTTGACCACATTTTAGTCTCAAATCTTTCCCAGGATACATTCCATGAATTAGTTTGAGGTGCCTAAACAAGAGTAAAGCTGTACCAAAGGATGAAGCACAAAGGAAACACCTCAACATTTTCACTGTGTAAACTAATTACTGCTTGTTCAACAGCCTTGCTCTCAATTCCTTTACTCTTGGAGTTTCGTCTGTTCTGCCTATATCAATATTGTACAAAGTCGTCTGCAAAAATGTGTACAGACTGGACAGAGCATCATCATATTTCACACTAAAAACAAAGTGGGCCTTGAACAGCTCATCAAATGCGCCCAAGGATGTACATGACTGACATGGTAGAAGCTTTCTATCCAAGACAACGTAGAAGCTTGAAACCTGTGCTTTTAAAGTTCCTGTGGCCAGAAGATATGGCTGGGGGTTTCCTTCAGTGGTAATGAGGTGATCTTCCAGGCTCTGGCAGGACTAAAACACAATGAAAAGCATCTCAGTATAAGCCATCAGTTTAAACATTTTGCATGAACCACAATATTTGGAATGGGATCGTATTGTGTCTACAAACCTGAAATTTCACCAGATGATCTGTTACCTCTTCAACACTGATCTTCTTGGGCCGTTTCCTTCCAGCTGGTTGTGGAGTGAGAAGATGCAGCAAAACAAGAAGAGAAGCCGTGTCGCTGTCCCATTCTGCAGACAGTGTAAATAACACAATTTACTTAAGAATGTCTGTCTTCACATTTCTACCTTGTGGAGGACAAGGTTATCTATGTCTTTGGCTTTTCATTTAACATTCCTGCTGAGAATGAGTCATTACACACTTGTGCTGTGCATTGGTCAAACCCACAGATTGTCTGGGTTCAAGTTTGTCAATTTGGGACACATTAATCTGTATTTCCACTTGCAAGAATAGTGCAGCCAAAAAAAAAACATGTCTGGAGTTTGAATATTTCACAGAGTAGAAGCATCATGGAGATTCAATGAAGATCTGCGACAACATGAGCATCAGCAAACAGGATGTACATGATATGTCAGACAGGCTTGTCAAACTACATTTTACTAATTTACAAAGTATGACTGTTGTAATACTACCTGGCTCATCAGCAGTGTCAGATTCTTCATTCAGGGCAGATTTCAGCTGTTTTTTCAGGAGAGATGTCTCTCTCAGGGCCTTGGCCTCTTGGATGACATTGTCTTTAAAACAGGGGTTCCATTTTTATAGGAACCTGGAAGCAATCTCTGCCCCAAACATCAATGAAAAATCTTGCAAAATCTAATAAAAACAGAAGGATTACCATTACAATCACAAAATCAATTGTTTTTCACAAATCTTTTTCAAGTTCACATTCACCTACCAGTCCCCTAGTGTCCAAGAAACGAGGAAACATCTGAAGAATGTCTGCCGATTGCTGTGGGTCATGGAGCATCTGCTGACGATAGTGGAATGTTTCTCTCATCTTCTGGATGACCAAGTCATGGTCAGTGGTGTGGTGAAGAAGAGACATGGCCTCCATACATTCATCTCCCACCTGCTGGTCAGCTATGGAACGACATGTTCTTGATGTTGGACCTCATTTGAGCATCACTCTTTTATGGGATGCAGATGTGGTTTTGGATTGACGTTGCTGTCAGGTTGGGGGGAAAAGGGGAACTATGGACAGGGGAAGGTGGACCCAAACGCAGTTACACACGAGAAAAAGCGAGCTTTATTATAAAGCTGAACACAAAAACAGAAGCAGACAAAACGGGGGCAAGTGGCAAAGTAACAACTAAAAGGGCAAGACAAAGTAACAACCAATAATCAAAGTAACAACCAATAATCAAAGTTCAACTCAAAGGCAAAATGCAAAACTCAAAATCCAAAGACCCATACCATGGGGAATGAGGAACAGAAGCATGGAGCATGGAGCATGGAGCATGGAGCATGGAGCATGGAGCATGGACAGAGGCTGAAAAAAACACACACAACACCAACATCAACAGCGACAAGAACATCAATGACCAGACAAGGAGTGCAGGGGAACACAGAGACTAAATACACTGACACTGATGACAAGACGAGGAACAGGTGAGGTGGCCCAACAGGTGAGATAACGAAGGGGAGGAGCACATGAGGACATGAAGGGAACACCACAAGAGACAGAGGGAGCCAGAGAGAAGAACAGGAAAACTTAAAGGACACATGAGGGCATGGAAAAACAAGACACGATACAAAGACATGGAAATCAAATACAAGAAAACAAGACAAAACCAGACAACACACTGAACAAGAACTACAGTCATGACAGTTGCACAGTCTTGATACGCCACTCAAGAAAGCCGGTGTTACTCTGGATGTCATAGAAGTGTTCCTGAAAAATAATTCAATGGTTCTACACAAAAGATCAACAAACAAAAACGCAACTACCATCATTATTTCACACTATGGCTAAAATGCAAACTCACATATCCCTTTTTTGAGTATAGGTCCTTCAAAGATGGGAAGAGTGAGACAATCCCAAGGGCATGAAACTCCTTTGTTGCTTTACTTACAGCTCTCCTGCAGAAATATTGTTTGTGATAAGAGTCTTGCCTCCTTTACAAATGAGTTTTGCAAGTTATTAATATCAAGCCTCTTACCCTTCTTTTTCACGCATTTGAGCTACAATGATGTTCACCATTAATCGTCTTGTGGAATCTTTCAAACTCCCAGTATCTTCATACTCTTTGATCACAGTCATCCCTGCTGGCTTAGATGTGAGAATTTGCTCCACTATCTAAATACAATTGATATAAAAGACAAAACAACAATTAACAACAGAATTAAGACATAATTTTTAGGCAAAACTACTATCTCTATCTATTGATAAAACAGATAATCTACTACAATTGTATTTAAATTCCTTAACCCCAATTTGTTTAAGCTTGTCTAAGGTTTGAAGTCAGGCCTACTTAAGAAAAAAGTGTAAAGGTGTGTAAGTAAATAAAATTACATTTCTTGCACGGCTGCTGTCCATGACAGGTTGAATCATTTGACATCCAGCATCACTTGTGTCACTGCATGAGGTTGAGATGGACAATGTATCTGTTAGACGCACTGAGGAAGGCCATTCACCGCTTTGCTGCAGGACAGTAAGATCTGAGGATCACAAACAACAGGGTCATATCAGGATACAGGGCACATACTGTACAATTATTTGCACATTTGGCCATTTCTTGGCCCAATATGGCACCATATTTGGCATTTTCATTCCGACCGATCACTCCAGCCAATGATTTCACTGTAAAGTTCCTCTAAACATCTGAAAGGAGTGCTAATCAGTGAAATCTGATGCAGTCTTTAGCTGGACTTTGCAGAACCATGGTGTCCCATCACTAATGTTTACTCCGATTCTCTCTGCTTTTAAGCATTGGCAATTTTATGATAAAACGCGCTGGATACTATGTCACTCTCATGTGGTAAGCTGTGATCATGTCAATACTATAAATTTGATCAAAGTTAAAATTCTGGTTGAGGAAAATAATCTTGCTTCAATCTTTGCTCTTCTGGAGTGTGTTGTATTGATGCTGAGGGATTAAAGTAACCTCAGTAGTGTAAATGTTTTAAACATTTCCTTTTTTTGTGCTCAACAGAATGTACTTAGTCAAACTATTGATACTTTATAAACTCATTGTCTCATGACAAAAGATTTGTGTGCACCAGCACAATGTAGCAAGAGTTTAGTTTACCCAGATTACAATTTGCCCCATAAAACTAGATATGATATTTTGTGTTTCATTATAAGAAGATACAATAATCCTGCCTACCCAGTGTCACAAATTCTGTCGGGTCTGAGCAGTCAGTCATGTTCTTGGATGATTCTGCTAGTGGGAGGTCTGAAAAGCACATGGCAATTGCAAATTATTATTGAGAGATTATTGTTTTGTTGAATATCAGATAGACATTAACACTGTTTCTCAAGTCTCTCAAAGCATCTCCACAACAAAACAAAAGAATAAAACATAATTTTAGAATCACCTTACCATCATCACTGTAGATGACAAAAGACACTTCCTTGACTGTTGCAAGTTCTGGAAAGATATCTTCATCCACCTCTATGCCCTGCTCATCTGTCCCTCTTAGCGCTGTATTTTCTGGTATGACAAACTTCTGCTGCACTGAAGCATAATTTTAATTACAATTATTACTTTCCTTTTAACTACTTTGAACAAAGAAAACATAGTTAACTTACCTGCGCTGATGAAATCTGAGAAGTTCACATCTTCCAGTTTCACATATTTCTTTGTCCCTCCGTGTTCGACCTTTAGCAACATCTTGACCACTTAAGGAAAAGAGATTACTTTTACCATTAATAAGAGCAACATGTGGACTGTTACTGTAACAGACAAATCTTTGTGGTAGCTGTTCCTGAATGTATGGCACAATATTTGCTACTCCGTAAACATGTTCAAGTATTGTCTTCGCATGCCTAACGTTACATTATCCAGCTCAACTATTAGCTTGTTAGCCACGTAGGTTTAGCAAGTGAGGCGACTGTGTCTCCGCCATTAGCTTGAAAAAAATAGTGGAGACTGCTGACTAGGCTCTTCTCTACCAAAGGAAGGAAAATGTATGAGACGTTACCTTGTCCACATTCCTTTAATGCCGGCCAATACCACGCTAACACCCTAGCCGTGCAGTTTAGTTGAATCTGCAGGAAACAACGTTTCTTCAGTAATAATGTTCATAGAGCAAGAAACACTGTAAGCTAATGTTAACTTATTTACAATCCTTACAAAAACAGAAGTAATGAGTATAACAGTAATTTCCCTCACGAAATCATGGAGTGAAATGCAAGAAACCACCGAGTTATATTCTGTGCTTCCAACAGTTTAGGGTAGGCATTAACTTCAGCAGCTAACTAGCAAGTTTGTCCAAGCAAAAATATACAAATATATTTCACTGGCTGAAAATTCCTCACAGCGCAACATATAGTTTGAGAAGTAAAGTGGTACTGTTACCTGCCTCACAACACGACGAGGTCCAAGTGAAGACTGTTGGGCGAGACAACAGAGCTGTAAAGACAACCAACACGGGAGTAGTGTTGATTCATGCTCCTCAACACCCACTGAATGAACACCGAAATATTACACAGCGAAAGAGTAACCCTGAACGCAAGCTGTAGTAAAAATGAGAGAATAAACTCCGAAAATCTAACTCTATCACGCTTTTTTATCCAACTCCAGGTTTTTCCACTCCAGCGATTTGCTGTGTACATCTAAATCTAATTTATCTAAAGTCCTGTATGTATTTAATAAACAGATGATGAATTGATAATGAGTTGAGGAGTCTTACAGTGTGGGAGGGGAAGCTGCTCTGTAGACTGCTGGTATGGCAGCAGATACTTTTGTATCTGTTGTCAGATGGCAGCAGGGTGAACAGGCGGTGGCTGGGTTGTCTTTTAGTATCGATGGGCTCTGTGCAGACATCTCACTTCACCAATGTCACTGATGATCTGTAGATTGGAATCAGGGATGTTCAGGTGGTTTTAATCACCCGCCGTGGACCCTTCCTGTCCTTGGTTGTGATGAACCATGCCAGTTTGTGATGTTTCCAGTCAGGATGCTTTATATTGCTCCTCTGTATAAGTTGACCAGAATAATGGTCTAATGGTTCCAGAATTTAGCCTTCCTGCGAAGGAAGTCAAGTCTTTTATGTGGTTATAGCCACGGAGATGATGTGTGAAGACCAGGATAGGTACTAAGTGATCATAATTCTGGAGTGCTGGAGAACCAGTTTCTCAGCACACTCCATCAGGATGGGGGTGAGAGCCACAGGGTGGTGGTCATCAAAACTAGACACAGGTCCAGGACTTATGATGGCTTTCTTAAGGCAGGATGGAACAGTCTCTTGCTCTGGCGGTTATGTATGCTTCCTTTTTCACCTGACTGAAAGGCAGTTTTTTTGGCTCTGGATAGAACCCTCACCTCTTCAATCATCCAGGCATTCTGGTTGGAGAATTATCTTACTGTCTTTGTGATCACCACATCATCAACATCATCAACATTGCAGATATATGATGTCTAGATGATGTATATTCTACAAGACTGATGTAGTTATCCTGAGTGGCACCATGTCTGAACAATTGCCAGTCTGTGCACTCAAATATTATTGTAATATTCTTATTGTGATTCATGTTTTTATTACAAACAATAATGTATGCTCAAAAATTTGTTGAAGTTGAATCTTTGAAAAATGTCCATGAATTTCAGAATATCTTACTATCTGGTTTATCCCACTTTTACTATATTGACAGCATGTAGTCGAGCTGCATGGAATCCACAAGTTTGTGAAAACCTGATGACCCTTGTTATCCCAGCATGATTTGACAATGTTTCACAAAACTTCCTGTGATGCCACAGATGCTTGGCTTTCTCAGTCTTCAAGCACACCCATACATTTATTGTACTGCTAGCTTCTTCAGTTGGTTGGTCTCAGTCTCGGTGAGTTACCTACAGTATTCAAATTCACATTGTCCTGCCCACGTGAAACAATCTGTTTATTCTGATTAACATTGCATTTCACTAACTTTTGTTTTTGATTTCAGTCTGTAAATGCTGCACGCTGTGTCACTTTCTCACTCTGTCTAACTTCCTCCTCCTCCTCCTCTCTTTTTGTTCGGACTCCCTTCTGATGTACCACGGGCCCCTGGGACCGTCTTCCTCTCCTTGCTTCTGCTTCCTCACATATTGATGAATATGGATTGTTATACCCTGGGCTGCGCTGGATCATTGCATTCCTCTATTTTACTATCTCCCTATATCTGTATTTTTGTAGAATGTGATGTCTCTTTATGTAAGGGATAATGCCCAACAAGGTGTCCATAATCAGGAATTAATGGATGACGCGGAGGCCTTAGAACCTCCACAAAAACCATTCATTCCTGATTATGGACACCTCGAAGAGCATTATCCCACTTATACCATGGTCACTTGCCAAAGAAAAGAAATTAAGACCTCTAATTTATATTGTCATGCGTTTTACAATCAAAATATAAAGTTTTTCACAAGCCGTAACTAAGTTTCCCTAGTAACGCCTGAGGGTTTGACTAATACCTGGAACAATCACTATCCTCCCATAAGGTTCTTATGCAGCGGAAACGTTGTTCACTCCTCCAGTAAATAGGAAGGACCTTAGATACGACTTGGCAACAGGAGATATTCTAGTCCGCTCAGCGATGAGCCAGAAAGCTAACGCTAAGCTAGCAAGATTCGAAGTCAATAACATTGCGTATGGTTAACAAACAGTTAGTGTTGTAGTCAAGACCACACCAAGCAAGACCAAGACATTACCGAGACCAGAGAGTACCAAGACCGAGACTATGCCAAGACATTTGGAGGTCGAGACCGAGACAAGACCAAGACTTTTAGAGGTCGAGACCGAGACAAGACCAAGACCTTTCTTTTGAAACAATGTGTTTTAAACCATTAATTTAGCCTGATTTATATTTTACCCATACATTATTCCTCAATGCCTGTTCTTTACATACTGGCACACACAACTCCAGGTTGACTTGACAAAGCCTTGTGTGTGTATCACATATTTTGGGGAAGAAATATGGCCCATTTCATCTATGTTGTTCTGTTATCTTGCTTGTGATAACAAAGCTAATATAGTCAGTGCTTTGAAAGTTAGCAAATAAATGCCTAAACCAATCATGGAAAGAGTTGAGCTTAATTTCGCTTATTGTGGCCCACAATTATATATGGCCCAATGGCAGCACGACACACGCCCCGACACACCTATGTACACCTCCCAAAGGACATTGTTGCAGGATGCCTTAACCATAACTGTGACATTTCTAATTCTACAATTCTATTTTATCAAGTTATCTTCTTTCTCTACCTACTACAATTGTCTTTTTAGAACTGTATTAAAGTAATAAGAAAATACACCTTTAAATTGTAGAAGTGGACTTATTCAGCAGGGTTTTGTCATGTTTACAATACACTTGAGAGTCACGTGATGCAGGCAGCAGAGATGGAAGCTTAGTCGGAGGCTCTGCAGTCGAGTAGCTTATTTTATTTTAATGTAGGGTTACACTGTGCTTTATTTTGACATGCGCTGAACAATGTTAAGTCCCGCATAGATTTCCTTGAAGATGCTCACCTGCCATTCAAACTGAGATGGAAACCTTGCGGCAGAAGCTGGACGACCTGGAAAATAGGAGCCAGCGGAATAATCTGCACTTTGTTGGCTTCCCGGAGGGATGCCCGGACCCACTCGCGTTTCTACACAAAGTTATCCCACAGATGCTGAACATTGATCTTCAGGGAGACCTTGAAGTTGACCGTGCGCTCCGGACCCTTGCCAGACGCCAACCTGACGGCCAGCCCCCCAGACCGATCCTTGCTCGATTCCTGAGATTCCAGGACAGGGAACGGATTGCTGAAGCTGCGCGGAAGATGGGAAAGGTGCACTGGGACGAGCATCACATCATGGTCTTTCCTGACTACTCAAAACTTGTCACAGAGAAACGGGCCGCTTATAATCAATGCAAACGCCTGCTTCATGAGCGTCTGATCAAGTTCTCCGTGATGTATCCAGCTGTGCTCTCTGTGAAGACGGCGGACGGTAGACGTGAGTTCACAGACCCCAAAAAAGCACTGGAATTCATTTGCTCTCTGCCCCCGTGAAAGCATTTTCATATTCTACCCTTAAGTCACCTAGAACCATCCAGTTGAACTGTACATGTCTCTCCTTTTCACTGTTCAACACATATTAATATGAAAGAGATATTTCAGGTATTATGGCTTTTATTATACCCATTATTTTTGGTTGTGCTCTGATTCAGTAATGTGTGTCACTCTCTGAACTTACTGAGGCACCTTGTTTTATTTTATTACTAACCCACCTATTATTTCATCTGTTTTTTGGGGTGGAGAAATACATTTGTTTTTCTTTGTCTCCTTCTGCTCCCTCCCTCCATTTCCATTAGCACTATGGACCAACCTAATCTGATAAAGGCTCAATAGGGAGACATATACCTCAGTTAAACATAACTGGATGAGTGGAGAGACACTTAAAACTAACTTGTTCAAGTATTTTGGCCATATTTGACTGTTCATTGCTTATGAATCTTTCACAGTTCTTGTATTGATACATAATTATAGCTGCTGGACTGCCCTCTTTGCGAACTGTTAGACTGTTTAAGTCACAGAGTTTTTGAGTGTTAGGTTTGGTGCTTTTTGAGCACCTGCAGATGACGACAGTTCATGGTCACCAGGTATGTAAGTGTATGTATACTTGTCTCTTTTTTCCGTCATATTGTTTTCTTTTTTCTTTTTTCTTTTTCCCCAACTTTTCCCCTTCCCATGTACATGATGTTTGTTGCTCAGCGGTGGTCGTTCTAATGATGGGTTACATCCCCTACTTGTGTCGGTTTCTGGACCCACTCCAATCCAATGATGCAGGCCGATAAACGAAGGACCCTGAAACTAATGACATGGAACGTGCGAGGTCTTATCCACCCTATCAAAAGGAAAAAAGTCTTAACTTTCATTAAGTCGAAAAAATGTGATATAGCATTTCTGCAGGAGACTCACTTATTGACTCAGGAATCTAGAAAGCTTTGCAGAGTTTGGGTTGGTCATGTCTCCGCCTCGTGCTGGAATAGTCATAGCAGGAGGGTAGCGATTCTAGTCCATAAACAAATGCAATTCAAATGTATTAGGGAAAGTATTGATGATGCTGGGCGAATCCTGTTACTTCTCGCTGAGATTCAGGGCCATACAGTTATATTAGCAAATGTTTACGCTCCTAATATTTATGATCCCACATTCTTTGGGCAACTAGAGTGTAAACTTAACAATATGGGAGACTACCCGATCTTGATGGGGGGTGACTTTAATCAGGTTATGGATAACATTTTGGATTGTAGCACCCCATCACAGCGTCAATGCAAACCGGCCTCCATTATGCACAAAACGTGCAAAGCCTCTGGTCTAGTTGATGTCAGGCGGCTATTAAACCCAACCAGAAGAGATTATACTTTCTATTCTCCGCGCCACAATACATTTTCTAGGATCCACTACTTTTTTGTTTCTGGATTTGGTATCTCCTCCATAGTATCTAGCTCTATCGGTAGCATTCTCCTCTCGGATCATGCCCCTGTGTTTCTTTGGGTAACCCCTTTTTGCAATACCCCTAAGTCCCCCAGGTGGAGGCTTAATTCCAGCCTTCTGCTTGACCTAAGTTTCAAAGAATCCTTAAGGGCTCAAATTAATCTTTTTATAGAAACTAATCTGGCGTCAGCACCATCTGCTGGTGTGGCATGGGAAGCGTTCAAGGCTTTTATTAGAGGCCATATAATACAACATGCCTCTTTCAAAAAGAAATCTAACATAACAAAACAACTCGATTTGGAAAAGAAGATTCACGCTGCTGAAGCGGTATTCAAGCAAAATATGACCCCCTCAAATCTCACTAATCTGACCACACTAAAATATGAATTTAAAGGGACTTAGGGCAGGATTTGTGAAAAAATAAACATTAAATTTAAGTATTGTAACGCTAATAGTTCAAAACCAAAAAGAATGAGCCCACCCACGTATCTCTCCGTTGCCTTGAACAGGCTGTGTGCTGCATAATGTACTGCAATTCTGCAAAGTAGCGTTAGCTGCTAACATGTCTTAGTCCAGTCCTGTGTAGTTACAGACTGCGCATTTCCCACGGTCCTTTAGTCTGAAAACGAATATTTAGAAATATGTCCCTTCATATATAGGACCGAAAGCCCAACAGTTATCCGAGAGGTGATGTTAGCAGCTGGCTGTAGCAACAAGCTAACGGTTTCTGTGTATGTGTAGTCAGATTAGTCGCTAGCTCCACACAGCGAGCCGGCTTCCTGGCTGCTTCATGCGTATAACGTTAGGGGATAAGGCTATATCATACACACAGCGAGATGGCTCCTGTCTCCTTCCCGTCCCCGGGAAATACGCTATTTAGGGGGTACAGTAACGGTATTTACAGGCTATGTGTTAGGGGCTATTGTGTTGACTTGTTAGTGATACTGTTGTGATGTAGCTGAATAAAAGGCAGTTTAGAGCTAACCATGAAGTGCACAATCGCATGTAAACAAGCTCAGGTGGTGCTATATAAATTGACATTGAACTGGTTTAGACACACATTCACAGAGGACAGGTATTGTCATTCACCTACATCCCACATTCATGTCTGATCAGTTTCAAATAATGTGTGTTATTGTTTTACAGGTCAAGTCAAAACATACCTCTTTGAAATAAAAAACAATTTAGAAGTTAGTAACAAGTCATTCTCTGTAAGTGCCAGTTGTACTGTACTGAAGTTCAATACTGCAGAAAAATGTAGATCTTCTGCTCACTGTCACCAAGTTTAATACACTGCTAATTCATTCGAAAGTCTGGCACTTCTATTTGTAATTCTCAAACAATCAGCATCAAGCCATTAGTTATATCTGTTCTGCCAGGGTAGAGTTAAAAGTAATAATTACTAGATTTGATTATAAAGCATTGTGAGCATGTGTTCTAACGCTACTTTTCTCTTCTCTCCATAAAGGCCTCAGCTACATGATCCAGAGTTGTGAGCAAGAAAAGAGAGAAGACAAGACCGTCTTGTCTACCACACATTGATTTTATTATGAACATATTAAAAAAATACAAAATAAAACTATGTACATAATGCAAATTTGAAAAACAAAATTGAAAAAGAAAATTTGTGAAACTTTCTTTTCACTGTAAACTTTCAAAATAAAATATATATTGTACATAAATTGCATTTATTTTTTGAAGAAAGTGGAATCTTTGGCTTGAAATGTTTATTTTTTGAGGTATTGTGATCACAGATACACGAAACAGCTGAAAAGTTTAGTCTGGCACCCTACATGGAGCTTCTTTGTAACCTGTGTAGTTCGCAAAGGGGTTAGGGAGTTTTGGCTCGGACGCGAAGAACACAGCAGCTCCAGGCAGCACATCTCCAGGTGGGCACTCCTGCTCAGACACTGGTCCGGAGCCTGCCGACACATACTCCTCCTCTGAAGTTTCCTCTGTGTGCCACTCCTTCCATAGTCAATTCCAAATCCTGAAACAAAAACAATGAGAATAAGAATAACTTTATTAATCCTCAAAGGGATGTTATGATTTTACTTGATATTTTTATTCTGAATCAACTTAGTATAATACCAGCTATGATTTCTGTTTTTCTTGTATTTACTCTGTTATGGCGCAGTGCTATTCTTATTGTCTTATAATGGGAATGGTTACACACATTATCTCAGTGGCACTGGCACATAACACTTCGCTTGAGACATTGAATCGCTATTACATGATAATGACTGCATACTTATATCAGTGTGTTAGCAAGCTTTATCCAATGTTATAAATATTAGCTATGTTGGTAATTACCACAGTCAGAAATTAGCTGCAGCCACAAGTCAAATGCTCATCAAACACCATGACTTTGGTGGTAGTCACATCAGCTTCAGTCACAAAACAATGGCTATCGCTAGCTCGTTATTCACCGTGGCTGGTGAAATTTGAGCTTTAGTAACCATCTGGTCAGTGTAAAGTAAACATATTTACATTACAACTATCATTTTGCTGAATTAATGCGCAAATGTTGTCAAAGAAATATACTAAAGCTGCACTAAAATAAATACTTAGTTTACATACTTTGTCGCTAAAGATGATGCTGTTCGCAGATGTAGGCTACCAACGAAGTTGCGGGGAGGCATGTACGGAGGTCTTGCAGTAAACAGTGACGTGAACAGCGAGTAAATAAATAACATGTCACAGCATCAGCTGCACTGCTGTGAAGAGTTCATGCGCGCTCCTGCGCCGGCTTGGCTGATGGCTGCAGTTACCCTAACGGCCGTTGTGTCGCTATCAGTGTTGTGCCTGAACGCGTTCAATGAACGATCGTTCATGAACTCATTCATATTTTGGGCGAACGTGAACTGAACGTACTGTATTCTGCCTGATGAACGTTATTGTGAACGCGTTCATTCTGGCGTTTGTGAACGGCGCGTTCTCTCAGTTTAACTTCGTTCAACACAGTGCCAGA
>CAEMYA010000087.1:828862-849989 GCA_903131615.1 Diplodus sargus
CGCATCAACATATTGAAAAAAAAAAAGAACTATGAACTAGTTCATTTTTGGAACTGTGAACTTAGTTCAAATTTTTGAATTATGAGCTATGAACTGAACTAGTTCATTTTAAAATTTGTGAACTGAACTTTGAACTAGTTCATGTAGAAAGTGAACTTTCCCAACACTGGTCGCTATTGAGTCTTATTTCTTGATCTGCCCTAAGTCCCTTTTACTCCATTCTGACTCAGAAGGCTGAGTTCTCTCTTTTCAGAGTTAGGCAAAAATACTTTGAAGAGGGCGACAAAGCAGGTAGATTGCTGGCTAGATATATTAAACAGAGAGAGGCTCGGAGCACAATACCAGCAATTAGGACAGAAGGCGGTGCTGTTACGCGTGACCCCACAGAGATAAATAAGTTATTCAGAGAGTTTTATGCGACGCTTTACTCGTCAGAAACGCAAGTTGACCAGCAAGAGATGCATGCATTTCTGGCCCCCCTTACTCTCCCCACCTTATCAGTGGACCAGGTAGATTTGCTTGATGCGCCAATTACTAGGGAGGAGACTGTGGATGTTGTTAGAGGTCTTCCATCTAATAAGCCACCAGGCCCAGATGGCTTCACAGCCAAATTTTTTAAGGTGTATGCTGAGGAACTCTCCCCCCTACTTCAGCAAATGTATAGTGAGGCACTGGATAAGGGCAGCCTACCCCCCACACTATCTGAGGCACTAATTTCCCTTATCTTAAAGAAGGATAAGGATCTGCTAGACTACAGGCCAATCAGTTTGATTGGCTGTGACAGTAAAATTCTTGCTAAAATTCTAGCTGTGAGGTTAGATAAGGTGATGACCAACCTGATTCACCCCGACCAAGTTCGCTTTATTCGCACTCGGAGCTCAGCGGATAATATAAGACGTTTGATCGACATCATGTGGACCTCTCAAAGTGCGCCCTCCCCCGCTGCAGCCCTCTCTTTGGATGCTGAAAAGGCATTTGACAGGGTGGAGTGGCAATATTTGTTCTCCACCCTGGAAGCTTTTGGTTTTGGCAGGATATTTGTCAGCTGGGTCAAACTTTTATACACCAACCCTAAGGCCTTGGTAACAACAAATAGCATAATCTCACAGTCCTTTGAGCTCCAAAGAGGCACTAGGCAGGGCTGCCCTTTGAGACCTCTACTTTTTGCACTGGCGTTGGAGTCTCTAGCAGCGGCTATTCGCAGAGACCCTGACTTTCCAGGTATCCAAGTAGGCAGTAGTTGCCATAAGCTGATGCTTTATGTGGATGATGCCTTGGTCCTGATAACAGAGCCAGAACGCTCTCTCCCTGCTCTGTTCAGAACCATCAAATTGTTTTCCAAACTATCTGGATATAAGGTGAACTGGGCTAAATCTGAGGCTAATCCTCTTCCTCTGACTCCCTACTGCCCCAAGACCTTATTCCAACCTGGCGATTTCATTTTGCCTCAATCAGGTATTGAATATTTAGGCATCCTTTTCCCCCCCTCGTTGAATGATTTGGTCCAGGTTAACTTTGAGCCCCTTCTGAACAAATTTAAGATTGATATAGAACGGTGGTCTCCACTACTACTTTCCCTCTGGGGCAAGGTCAATGTAATAAAAATGAATTGCACCCCCAGATTTAACTACCTATTACAGGCACTACCAATGAAGATCTTAGACCTGAAGCTGTGCCTCTTGCCCGTGCCTGAATTTACTTGTGAGCCCAATTAGACCTAAATATTTTATGCAGTCTGATAGGCTATGCAACAATTTCTTATGGAACAACAAGCGACCCAGATTGAACTTGAAAAAACTACAGAGGCCACTGGATCAAGGTGGACTGGGGGTCCCGAATTTGCTTTTCTATCATTATGTATTCAGCCTGAGACACTTGGTGCACTGGGCGCTACCTCCTGAGAGAGCTCCCCCGTGGTTTGGTCTAGAGAGCCCTTTGTGTAATCCACTCCCCCCTGTGCATTTTATCACCACTAAACTCTCATTAGAGGCACAGAGCCATCCTATTACTTCACATTTACAGTGGGTTTGGAAAAAGATGGCTCTCATATTCAATTTTGATGCAAACCTCCATACTGCAGCCTCTATATGGACCAACCCTAAACTCTACATAGGGAAATCGACAGGGGAATACTGGCCCATGGAGACCTATATGCTGGGGATTATTCAAGTCCTTCTCCGATATCAAGACACAATTCCACCTACCCCAGAATCAGTTTTGGAAGTACTTACAACTCAGACACCTGTCACTGCACACATTCGGGTCTCTTTCAACACCTCCCCCCACTATAAGCTTTCTCACACAAATAATGAAAATTTTTAGCAGAGGCCATGAAGCTTCATTGTATTACTCAATGATTTTGAAATGCTCAGATAAGGGTGCATCTTGCCTTAAATCGATTTGGGAAGGAGATCTCAACATTTCATTTACAGACAGGGAGTGGAGCAGGATCTTACAAAATATTTAAAAAATGTCCAGAGAACTTAGAACTAGGCTTGTCCAATTCAAGATCCTGAACAGAGTCTATTGGACCCCCTCTAAGCTATATAGAGTCAAGTTTAAACAAGACCGAGACTGCTGGAGATGCCAGAGTGGGGAGGGCACCTTGACTTATATGCTGTGGAGCTGTCAAAAAATACAAGAATTCTGGTCTGAGATCCATAGTAATATTACAAAGATTATAGGATGTGATATGCCCTTCTCCCAGAGTCTGTTTCTTCTGGCGGAACCATCCCCACTTGATGACCTCCCATCCCATGTTGCAGAGTGGGTCCAGGTAGCTCTGATGCTGGGGCGCAAACTTATTATTTCAGAATGGAAGGCATCATCACCCCCCGCCGTCGGCCTCTGGCACACTCACTTAGCCAGATTGGCTGCACTGGAGGGCCTATCATACAGGCTAACAAACAGAGTGGAAAGCTTTAATCTGAAATGGGAACGATGCTTGTCCAACATGAAAGAACCTGTGTAGGAAATGTGGTAGCCAACTTGAACACGACACCTAACACCGCTGAGCATGCAACACGTTATGATCTGTTAATATTTCTTGTCCCTAACCGCCCCCTTTTATTTTTTATTTTTATTTATTTATTTAAATTATTATTATTAATATTTTTCATTATTTAATTGCTATTGTACTATCTTGTTTTATCCTCTGTTGTTTGCTAGTTTTTCTTCCTTTTCCTGGAGTGTATGCACTGTATAACATAGTTAATTGTTTCTTTTCGATATACAAGTCTTTTTCCACATGTGTACTTGCACTGTGTGATATTCAAAAACCCAATAAAATATTAATCATAAAAAAATGTTTACAATACACTTCAAGCAGGGTCATTTGAAGTTACATGAGCCCTTGGAATTTTTTACCATCAAATGCCTTGACAGACACACAATGAACATTGTGCAAAATAGTAGAGCCCGACCGATTTATTTGAAGGATGATTTTATTGGCCAATATTAGCCTATCACAGATATATCAATATCAGCATATATAGTCTGATATGAAGACCTTATATTTAAAGACTACAAATACAGAATGGAGAAAGTCACTCCAGCAGAGTGCGTTTCAGCAGGGGATAAAACAGCTGGTGTCAGGAAATATAACAGCTACCTCATTAATGGTTAAACTATAAACCAGCATAAAAATGACAATTACCAACATAACATAAGCCATCATGTTCTGAACAGACACACTAAAAACACTTACAAAAAGTAACATTTAGTTTTAGAACATAACGAGCATATTCCGCACTCCACAAGGCATCATACCATGAATGTGTAAAGAGAACAAGATTTATAGCAGGAACATTTCAGAAGCCTTTTGCCTGTACGACTTTGTTGATCTGGTAATTTTTCATTCCTATACAATCGGGAGTTTGCACAGGGTGTTTTATTTTCAAAATTGACCGGATGCTCTATGCTGTTCCTGTGTCACTGACTTCCTGTTAGTGCGCTGCGCAGATTGTTGCAGCTTTCGTGAAAAATAAACTATGCAGCTGGATCGCAAAGCAGCCGTGCGCGGCTTGTTTAACGGTGCGCCAGAGCTGATCGCGGCCACTTGTGATTTGTAATGAATTATCTGCTACTAGCGGATGGAGACTGATGTCATGTTAACAAAGGGGATGCTTTCCGGTAATTTTGCTAACAACGGGGACGGCATCCCCCCTCAATTCACCTACTGCTTACGAGTTCACACAACCGCTCTCCTCCTGTCATCTCTATACTCTGTGTGCAAGGGGGGCGTGTCAGTCACTCACACACTGACACCGGGCAGGTAGCAGCTGCAGCCCCCAAGAGTACCCATCTGCAGTCAAGATGGCCGACAAGGGCGCCGCCATATACCCAATCCATACCGGAAGTCCCAACCGGAAGTTGGTTAATCACCAAAATAAAAGCCGCAATTTAACCGATCCATACCGGAAGTCGCAACCGGAAGTTAGTTCATCACCAAAATAAAAGCCTAACAAACACGTACGTTTACACCATAGACTGTATGGTTTACACATAACATAATTCTATGCATTTTGTGCATTTACATGTTTATGGTAAGATTAGTTGATTAGTTAATTGTCTCGCCACGATTTTACTCAGAAGTTAGTTAGAAGCCTATAATAATCACTAACTTATAAATGGTAACATTTCATGGATTAACTTCAATATCAATGTTATGCATAAAAATGTGAATATTATGTTTGTGTGGTGGTGGTAGGGGGCACACACACACACAGACACAAACACACACGCACACATAAACAATAGGACTGAAGAATAACTACGAATAAATAAACTGAATTCTCAAATTGAATAGAGAATTGATAAAACGGTCACAACAAATGTCTTACTTACTATCAAAGTAGTACATGGTAAATGTTAATTTATGTTACTGTTTCATTGATTTACAATTCATATTAATTGTAAATATTAATATTACGGTTATTAAACACAAATACAATGTTTGTGTGTGTGTGAGTATATATGTGTATGTGGGGGCTGCTCACACATATCATTCACGCTAGAACTGAAAAATAAGGCCAACACTGTAATTTAATAGTTACACATACAAAATGAACACATCTCCAGACCCAGGAACTCCCCATTCTGTTGCATCACACTTGTCTGTGGCCACTGTGTTGCTCATGATGCCCCCCTCATCCCTGAACAGCCCTGGTGGGTGAGGAAGCGACTAGCTGGACTGATGTCTTTTAGCTTAGTTTCTTTATTATGCTTATGAGCAAACAATGTGTGGGTAGTCTGTACTGTGCTTAATGAAAGCATCCTCTGGTGAGCAGGCTCGGCCATATACAGGAAAGACGGAGAGCGCATGCTAGCTTCCTGCAAACAAGATCCTGTATAATATCTGGGCAATACAGTCCTTGCACTGTATCACCAACAATGATTTACAGCAGGGGTCCCCAAACCTTTTTCGGTGGGGGCCACATCAACTTTCCTTTCTGTGGTGGGGGGCCGGTGTCAGTCTATAACAGGAAATGATATGGGCCAACTACCACTGTTCAGCTATTAAACACCAAGTCCTTACCACCATTAACCATTAATCTCAATGTCCCAATTCAAAATGTTGCACCATAACTGCATATGAAAAACAATGCAAAGGGATCTACCATGTTAGATAAAGTTTAGTTAACATATAATTTATTTTCATTAATTGTATATATTAGGAATTGAGGAAAACATCAACACTTATAGAGAAAATACAAGACTTATAACATTGAATGAAAAAATGCAATACTGCTGTTACATGACTTTTCCTAAAAGTGTCTGTATTTTAACTTGGAATAGTTTTTTATATAAATTACACAAAATATCATATGTTAACCTGTTTCGGCCATAAGCGGTCAAACTGACCGCACATCACTTTGCAGGGTTTTATTGTTCCATTTTTCGCGTGGTTTGCTGCTTTCATTGTCTCTCTTGTCTCTAACTGTGTTAGTGGTCTCCAGCTGTGCCTCTTGCCCATGCCTGAATTTACTTGTGAGTAAATAATTCTATAGTTGTATTAAATAGCTTCTTTGGCACCATGGGCAAACAAAAACGGGAGTTCCTCCCTCCATGAAACAGCGAGCGGAACTGTTCACAACACGAAGGTGCTTAAATGATGCGACTCTGACTGTGTACCAGCCAAGGAAGAATGCCTGCATCCTGAGCACCTGCACACAGGTGTGGGCACCATCAGTAGGGCGAAGGCAACACCAGAGTCTGTAATGTACTACAACAACACCAAGTACGGCGTGGACGTCCCGGACCAGAAGCGAGGGAGTACTCCGCCAAAGGCGGAAAGATGGCCAGTGGCGGTCTTCTATAACATCCTTGACCTGGCTGGGATCAATGCACGCATCTTATTCAAGGAGCAGCAGCAGCAGGAGAGCCCGGAGGAAAGTCCTGCAGCAGCTGGCAGAGGAGCTGAGGGCAGAATACATGGAGGGGAAGGCGGCCGCGGCAGTCGGCACAAGGTGGGCAGCAGCGGAAGCAACCACCGCGGCAGACATGGAGACGGAGGCAGTGCCGGTCCGAAAGAGCTGCAAACGGAACCAAACGTTGGACACTTGAAATGCCACAAGCCCGTAGCTGTGTGAGGAGAGCGGAGGTAATCTGACTGTGACCTGTGATCAAAACAGCTCTTTGTTTGTTTGAGATCAGCTCGTTTCCATCTTTTTCAATTATTATATTTTTTCAACTTAAATATTAATGAAAAATCATTCATAATCAAATAAGTTACTTTTAATTGTTCTAACTTTTCTCTATTCAATTCTTGTGTAAATATGCAAAAATAACGGTTTACTATGTTATTAATACATGTATACATGTATTACAGTTCTTGGTCCTCTCCTCTTCTCTCTCTTTTATTGGCTCCCGCTTGGTTCCATACTTAGGAAGCACGGCATCTCATTCCACTGTTATGCAGACGACAGTCAGATTTATGTGCCTCGTAAAAAGAAAGACGAACACTCTGCCAGATGGTTACTTTCGTTGTCTTGATGACATAAAGGCCTGGATGGCTCTGAACTTTTTAAATTTTAACGATAAAAAGACAGAAGTGATGGTTTTTGGTGGCGCCACGGGGACCCCCCCTGTAGATCTGGGTTCCTTGGCCCAGTATATTAAACCTTATATCACAAACCTCAGGTTTAAAGTGGATCCTGAGCTTAACCTTGACTGTCAGATCAAGGCTGTTGTCAAAGCTAGCTTTTTCCATTTGAGGCAGCTGGCCAAAATAAAGCCAATTCTTGCAAGGCAGCACTTTGAGACAGTAATTCATGCCTTTGTAACTACTCGGCTGGATTACTGTAACACACTGTATGTGGGGGTCAGTGGGTCCTCCATCGCCTGTCTTCAGATGGTACAGAATGCAGCTGCACGTCTTTTAACTGGCACAGGTAAATATGAGCACATGTCCCCCATTTTAGCCTCATTGCATTGGCTGCCTATTCAATTTCGGATCCATTTTAAAATTCTTTTATTTGCTTTTACATCCCTGAATGGTCTTGCCCCGCCCTACCTCTCTGAGCTTCCACGCCCTTATATACCCGCCCGCTCTCTCAGGTCAGATGATCAGCTACTCCTGAGTGTGCCTAAATCTAAGTGGAAGCTCAGAGGGGACCATGCTTTTGCTGTGTCGGCTCCTAAACTATGGAATGATCTGCCTCTGCACGTCAAACAGGCATCTTCTTTGTCGGTTTTTAAATCACTTCTTAAAACCCATCTCTTCTCCATTGCTTTTGACACCTAGTAAGAGGTCGACTTGATCTTCTTGATTTTATTCCTTATTTTTATTACTTTTATTGCATTTTTACTCATGATTTATGCCTTTTAATGTATTGTTGTATTTTGCGCTTTATTATGTCTTTCTGTTTGTGATGTCTTATCTATTTTTTTCTGTACAGCACTTTGGTCAACTTGTTTTTAAAGTGCTTAACAAATAAAGTTGGATTGGATTGGATTGGATGTATAATTAAACTTATTAAAATGTACATTTTGGTGTAATTTAGTTAAAGAAAAATATATCATGACATAATGAATGCATTCATCACTTAATCGGGTATTTACATGAGAGATTATAGAGTTTAAAATCTAGCGGTCCAAATGACCGCTTACAGCCGTTAAAGTAGTTGTGGATTTCCGGCCTTCTGAAGTCCAACTGACACTTTGGTGAATCAGAAACATAATTTGACCGGATCAATCTCTTGGGTCGTGTAAAGCGCACTGTTCTGCCTTAACCAAGATATAGATCATTTAGATTAATTGGATCAGATCTGACTGGAATGAATCCGTCACAGTTGCTGGTAAACTGATTTAATTCACCCACCAGGCGCCAGCACACAGGTGCTAATTTTGATCCCTGCAGTGTAATAAAGACATACATTCATTCTTTCCCCGTTACATAGTTAGATATGATTATCGAGAGCTCTCTCTCTCTCGCTCTTGCTTTGGCATCTTGCAACGAGGATGGCACCCGACACTGCGACGTGTTGCCATGCAATGCTACCATTGCAAATGCAATTTTAAAAAATTAGGCACGTTTAGAGAGATTGTTTGGACTTTTATTTTGGTTTTAATTTGGTGATTAACTAACTTTCGGTTGGGACTTCCGGTATGGATTGGATATATGGCGGCGCCCTTGTCGGCCATCTTGACTGCAGATGGGTGCTTCTTGCTGCAGCTGGGGGGAATTTTTACACTACCAGTGATTATTAGCTTATTATTAGGTTATTAGCTGTTTTTGAGAGGGTCCTTTTTCACTCTTATCAGTAAAGCATGGACAAAAAAACAGCGATGGTCTTGACCGGTCTCGTTCAAAAAGTTCCCCCAGTCCGAGACCGAGACAAGGCCGTGTAAAAATGCCCTCGATTCCAAGACAAGACCGATCTCAAGTACTACAACACTAGGACAGGAGGGAAACCAGTCCACGATGTCATGTTATTTCAAACAAGTACAATTATTTGTCCCTACTTTCTTATATTCAATGAAAATTAAACAATAAAACAATGACTTACAAGACTTCTTTAAAAAACATTTTTTTTAAAATGGCAAAAGGCTATTGACATTATTGACATTAGGACCATGAGAGAGGAGCAGAGAGGCTATTGACATTATTGAAATCAGGACCATGAGAGGAGCAGAGAAGCTGTTCCGCTATTCCGAAAATTTCCAAAGGTCCGTCATTCCGAATTTCCGAGGGGCTGCCATTCCGAAAGTATCAATCGCGGTGTTTTATTTTGAAGGGTAGGGTCAGGACTGGATTCTCGTGTTTGTTAGTTTGATTTCCTGTCCGTCTTGACGTGATCCCTCATGGAAAATAGACCAAATGAAACGATCGCTGCAGGGCACGAGCCAGCGGCATTTCTGGTGTGTGTGAACGACACAATCGATTAACATGGGCCGGTGTGTCCCCGGACGGCTAATAATGTACAGTGGGCTAATATACAAGACGAATACAATACCAATGTATACCCCTTCCAGGATTCGATCCCCAGTCACCTGTGTGGCAGCCTGGCAACTGAAATTTGGGAACTGTTATTGGACCAACCTGCTGTCAGTCTTGTATTCTAGTTGCTGGTTGGTAAGGGAGGACATCCTCTCTTAGCGCATCATTTTACGTGTCTTAGCCAATCATAGATCAGCATGAAAAAATCCTAAATGCATTGAGTGAATGGAAGGAGATCCCTCCCACGGAGGACAGAAGCCCTCCGTCCTCCTCTAGCCCCCACCTTCCTGCTCCCTGCTCCTCTCACAGACTGCTCTGTCTCCTCCGTCTGCAGCTGTCGCTGTTGAACCATTTTAAGTAGATTTTCTTCCATAGAAGAAACTTTTTTTTATGATATATATATATATATATATATATATATATATATATATATATAATATTTTATAAATGATACTGAGATTTGGTAACGATTTAATTCAACCAGTTACTCTTTCTTAAAAAAAAATTTATCTTCCACTTGCCTCTCAAAAATAGAGGAGGAACAACCTCCTCTGCGTCTATGGACGAGCCTCCTCTGGTGGACGCGCATTCTAAGTGGCTTGAGGCCCACATCATGTCAAATATTACTGCCACAGTTACTACAGAGACACTCAGGGGCATATTTGCTACACATGGACTGCCAGACATGATCGTGACGGACAATGGGCCGACTTTTATCAGTGAGGTCTTCAAAGAGTTTAGAGAGAAAAACAGGATCCATCATGTCTGCACAGCCCCCCATCACCCCACCTCCAACGGCTTAGCAGAAAGAGCTGTTGAAACTTTAAAAGATGGACTGCGAAAAATGTCAGGACACTCTCTAGAAACCAAGCATTCCCGTTTCCTGTTCCAGTACCGGATTACTCCTCACACAACTACAGGTGTACCCCCAGCGGAGATGTGAAGGAGGCCGAAATCTCATCTGGATCTCCTCTACACTGTAAAGAAAAAAGTTTTTTCACAGAAATTTACTGTGTAATTTGACAGGGTTTTTTTTTCTAAACTAAGTGTAAATGCCATAAAAAGACAGCAAATTAGGCTACTTTTATTACAAATATTTATCATAAAATAAAAGTGGTAATCTGTAAATTAATATAACAGATAATTATGGATTTTTTTACAGGATTATTCAGTCGCTTAATGTTCTTGAATGTGAAATTGCATTTAATTCTACGTAAAAATACAAAAATTACACATCCTATAGCTGAATGTAAAATTGGGACAACTTTTTTACCTTTTTTTACTTTAAATTTAATGTAAAACAATGTAAAAAAAACCAAAAAACCAAAAAAACAACTAAAAAGTCTGGCAGTAACAGTTGCGAAACTGTTACCGTCAAATTACAGTAAAAAAAGTTTCGGTTATTCTACAGAGATTTCTTTTTTTAAATACAGACATTTTCTGTAGGCATTCTAACCATTTCTACAGTGCAGCTGCTGTAAAACAAAAAAAAAATATCTTGTTAGAAAACAGGTCTAGAATGTTAAAGAAATGTAAAAATCTGCAAAAGAAAAGGAAAGAAATGTTTAAAAATTACCCAATTTAAATAAAGACTTTCTTATACAGTATTCTTTTGTAAATTCATGGGATTATGCAATCCATCCACAAGGACTCTTTATAAAAGTACAGATTTCTGGATGTAAAACACAAAAAAAATATGTAAAATTACATTAAAATTACCCTTCTTTAAAACTCATTAATAGGGTCTCGACAACTTCAGGCTGTTCTTTTATGTGATTATCCAATCTATTGACAGTAGATTTTTATTAAACAATGGTTTTCCACTGTACAAAAAAATACGATCATGTGGTTGTAGCTTACAGAAAATTATTTAAAAAGTTATTACTTTAAATAAACATAATAGGACAGTATTTATAAGCAACTACCCAATGTATCTACAGGCGTTTACCATTAGTGTGTTGGGCCTCGTGCCTCCATATACAGGTCTACAACAAAGAGAAGGCCTGTAGTTGAAACCAGAAGCCTAAACTAGTAGTTGCTCACCCACGAGGACTACAGAACAAAGAACAGGAAAAAGGCCGACCAGGTGTGAAAAACGTGACCACGTTGAACTGCCTCAAAGACGTCACCCGGTCCCTATTGGCTGTGAGCCAGGAAGCTCCGCCAGGATCACGATGACGTCACACCCACGTTAAAAGGTCACGCAGTACATTTTGTTCTTTGTATCCCCGGGAGCTTCTGTTCACGCAGCTGCTGCCATAAGGGTACAACTTTGAGAAACGTTTTTCAATTTTTCATCTTTGCCTGAGCTGACTTCAGTTCCCTCCTCGCTGGATGAGACGGAGACTGTTTTTGTTTCACTTTCATTTTTGTCTGGACGTTCGTCAGAATTGTTTTGGATCCCGAGAGGAACGCTGCACAACCCAGCTGTTCCTTCATTACCTGCAGAAGGAAAAAAATCTTCAGAAGGAACGAGACCGTCCCTTCCATTAAGTCGACCGATCGCTGTGTAACAGCCTGCCGTCAGCTGTGAGAACGCTCCAGTCTGATCCCGCGCTCGCCTCCTGAACGAGTTGGAGCTCCGAGTTTGCCGGGCATCTACAGTAAGAGGTCTTTTGTTTGGGCAGAAACAGATAGTATATAGCGTGTGGTTTTTCTTTGTTGTGCTTTTTGTTTTGCTGTGAAAGGACCGCTGAGTCCGATTTATGGTTACCTTTACTGTGTGCTAACTGTGTTTGCTAAGCTCGCTAGGAGCTCATTCAGGCTAATCCAGCCTGTACAGTCTTGCTGCCGTGTGTGACCACAATACGTCGTATTCCGGCTCGATCAGTGGATGACAAATGAACTTCGATTCGCTTGCCGGCCACTGTTCGAGGGAGAGACGACCGCTGTGCACGACATGGTCGTTTGTTTGTTTCTTTGTTGTCTGCTAAGCCCCGCTTAGCTTCTTCCCTCTTTTACTAACACACACACACACACACACACACACACACACACACACCGAGATACACGTACTGTTTTGGGCGACCTGTTGTAACTTATAGTTAACAACTCCGCTATAACATTAGACGTGTGTCCAGCATATTCCCTTTATTGACTGTAAAGACAGACTTCTACCATTTTGGAACTGTTGGTATCATCCCTGTAAATTCAACCCTCGTGTGACCAAACCGCACATGAGAGCAAAGACGGCGCATAAGCTGCCTTTGTTCAAACCCTGTGCGCACGTGTAGTGATCACCTTTGGTCGATACAGTCACTGCCACCATTTTTGACTTCCAGGTACATGAATCAGTGAATCTGAATTCATCCCCTCGGAATTCGCGTTCTCGCGTGACACAAAGTATGTCCAGTGTTTCTTGTAGTCTCTTCGACGAGACTTCCTAAATCACGCCCACTAATTTGTAGTCTGGTGAACGTGACTTCCCGAGCCACGTCCGGCCATCTTTGTAGTCTTTATTGGGGAGTCACACACACACACACACACACACACACACACACACACACACGCGCCTCCACCCAGGTACCTGTTTGGCTTGCTTGTGTTTTGATGTTGCTTGCTTTGTGAAGGAAATTGTTGTTTGTTAAAGTAGGTGGTTTGTTCTGTGGAGTAAGCTTTAATAAACACTGTTGACTTTAACTGAGCAGCATCTGTGATTATTTTGCACAATCCCATATTGTAATAACTGCTGGTTGAGATGGCCAGTGCTCGGATTCACGCCTTCCTTCTTGTCTAATTAGTGTTAATTTCATAATATTGACAAGTTGACCAATTTTCAGGCTATGAGACTTAAAGGTAAATCATTTGATTATTGATCCCAGATTCCAGGGTGGTGCCCCGTGTTCATTAATGACTCAGTTACCTAGGTTTCATTAATCGACTATAATAATTTTTGATTAATTAATAATAATATTGATTAATAATCAATAATCAATAACGATTCCCAACAGTGTATGGGTTTTACCTCATATAAATATTGTTTGATAGTAATTAAAAGCAACTATCCATTGTTTTTACAGGCTTTTCCCATTACTGTCTGTGGTGTACTTAATAAAAACATTATTTGACGGTAATTAGAAGCCACTATCCAAATGTATACAGGCGTTTACCATTAATATGTGGGATTTACTTTATATAAACATTATTTAACAGTAATTAAATTCAACCACCCAATATATTTACAGACTTTTCATATTAATATATAGGATTTACTTTATCTATTTACATGTCCGACATTCTTCTTCATGGGGATATTTTATGTATACGTGTATTTTGAGAGTCTGCACCACATTATTCTTCAAAACCTAAAGTGAGCTAATGTATTTCAGCATATTCACTGTGGTCTCATATGTATTATGTGTGTTTGTGTTTTAATTGCTCTCAAACATCCTCGCCATTATCTTTGAATGCAAGACATGCAAGTCTGCCAACTCCTACCAGTAGAGAAGGACTTATATTTAGCCACTATTCGAAGAGGGGTTAAAAGTACTGAGACAAGTATGACCAACCATACCCATTTAAGCACTGTATGAGCCTTTCAACTAGCCTGAACATATACTCTCAGTGCATGACCTCAGCCAATCCACAGCTCAATTAGACAACCCACAAGCAAAAGCTCTCTTAAATATACTTGCATCTATCAATGCAATAATTGTGACAATTTATACACAGCTGATAGACTTTCAAAAATATATATGTAGGTACTGAGACAGTTGATGTCTTTTAAGAGATTGGGTGTACAAAAACATACTCTAGTAGAAACTGTAATACTGCAATCTTTTGCAAGTTTATTTATTGTACCAATATTCAAACTGTATGGATGAATAAAAGGATACAACATGCAAACATGTTTGCCTCTTTCACAAGAACAGTTTTGGCACCTTCACACGTCTAAATAAAAATGTTTAGACATTTGCAGATATCCCTGAAGTAAAACTGTGCAAAAAAGATTCGCCTCATAAAATTATAAACTGCACTCCATGTCAAACCCACCCAGACACTTTTCTTCCAGAATGTGAAGACAGTGAAACAACACAACAATAAAAACACCATGTAAACATTCAAGAATTACAAAAAACGACTCTTCTGAACGAGAACAGTTGGACTCTTGAACAAATCACCACTTTGGTCCTATTTGCTGTATTAAAATTTGTATCTCTCCAATAACCACGACCATTGACTCAACTTACTTCCAGGGCTGACATATCTGGTTTGTCTTCATTTATTCTTCCAGTTCTGATGTACCTGGATTCTCTGTAATACACAGACAGGAGGACAGGGAACACAGTAATCTGGCAAAAAAAACAAACTGAGCAATGGCTTGTTACCTTGAGACCTAACATCATCATTATAAACATAGTTACTGTTGAGTGTAGGTGCTATGAGGTAGGTAAAATGTACAGCTCGATGAATCATCATAAGGCTACTTAGCTACCATATAAAAATAGCATAACACCAACATTTGGTAAGCTAATGAAGTTGACAAACAAAGAAAACAAATCTGAGAACTCTTCTCACACATAGCTTATGTATTAAAAACAGATACTGCATGGCAAATTAAGTTAACAAGACATTTCCTTTAGATTAAATTTTCCTATCAAAACCCCGCACTGTCAACCCAGTTTTTAACTAAACCTTTTTAGTGGTCATTAATTATTATTTCATATTTTGTAAAAACAGGGTGTCAATACTAAATCACATTAATTTATTGCATTATTCAGCTGAAATATGCAGTGTAATGAAGTAGAGATAACTTAAGATGGTGCGTTTATGTACAGGAGGGGAGAAACCTACTGAATTTGAACCCAGCAACATGTAAGTACAAGTCGTGTGTGGTGAGACCAATGGGTACTGCCTTTTTTGAAAAAGCTAAGGGTTTTCAACAGCACCCTTACATCAAGTGGAATGGTGAGTGTGTAAAGCAACTATTGTACTGTAGATAGCTTTCTGTGAAAAGTTATTTGCCAAAGGATCGGTCCGGGGTGGTAAAAAGTCAGCTAACCAGTAGTTATTAGCTGAGTGATAATGTGCTAATGTTTTTCTCTTGGCTCTCGGTTTAAAACAGTTATTCAACGTTAGCACATTTGTTTACATGTTCTTATGGCTAACTTTGGTGTTTCAAAGCATTAGTACAGATTCATTTAAGGCAATTTTACCTTATTCTGTTAGGTGAAATTACAGCTTTTTGACAAAGAAGTCTGGTGTCTTAAGAGTGAGAGCAATATTTGGCTTGTATAATGGCGGTTTTCTCGCCCGAAAAGGTTGTCTGGTTCAAAGGTAAAGCAGTGAAAATGAATTTTTTGGAGGCAAATAACCCACCAAAAACCCTCCGTGGGTAACATACTGATTCAGAGTGTTGTTTGTTAAGGTTACAGGAATGATTTGTTGCATTTATAGCTGTAACTTAAAACTCGGCCTAGCTGGCTATTAGCAGATGTTAAAATTTTTCAGTGGAATTGATGTTACTACAACTGAGATGTTGAGCTAAAAGTTTTCTGATGTGAATTTATAGCTCAGAAAAGGGGTTACCTGTTACAACATTACAGGTTAAAATATGGGAGTTACTGTAGCACTGTCCCATTTTCCTTGCTTACACCAAGAGCATTTGTGCATATTTAGCTCCATTAATTCAACCAGGAAGACAAGGAAGCACAACTGTGTGAAACTGCCCTCAGCCACAGTAATTTTTTTGTCTTAAAATGTTATGTGTACTGAAGTATTCTCTGTACTTTCCCAGGGGGTTGGGGTTAGGGAAATGGTAAATAAACTGTCTCTTAAATAATTCCTAAGTAATCAAATGAATGAACAACAAACAACTCACCAGTCATTCCATCCAGTCATGCTCTGATATCTTCGATATGAGTGACAGGACCTTCTTGCTGTGTTTCTGTACTTTTGAGCCCTTGTCTGAGTTGATCTTGAACATGCATCTGTTGGTAGAAAAGTGGTATGTAAAAGGCTTGACATCATTGCCAAATGGTGTACATTTACACAATGCATTCTCTCATAGGTAGACCATGTCTGTATAACGTGATGATGCTGTTATCTAGTTTGTGCTGCTCTCAGATGGTGGTCTTGACAGCTAAAGGTCACAAAATAAATTAATATTTTAACCTGTTGAGCCTGAAGATTAGAAGCATCCACCTTGCCATTTGTTACCAGGACAACCATGGGAACAAATACTTGAACGTTTTGTGGGGGACCTATGCAAAGTTTGAGGAGAAAACAAATTTCCACTCTGGTGGATATATATATATATTAGTTTTCAACGAATAACTGCCATTTCATATCATAGCTAACCAAATATTAAGCTTGTCTGAACATTTAGGTATGAGTTATGGAGTGTTAAGAGTTGTTAGGATTACTAGAATTTCAAACTCAATACAGATACCCACTAAAATATTCTATACTTGATACTATTTTCGATACCTTGGGGAAAAAAAATACAAAATATTTAGAGGCATAAAAAAAGTTAAATGGGTAACATTAATGTTTGCACCAGCCAGATTAACATAAATGATAAAATCTATTTACCATTTATGGTGGGGGATGTCGTAGCGATTATACCTGGTCCACCACAATAAGTGTGGCTAGGCTGAAGTTATCACTAATGTCCGTTTCACTTTAATCAGCTGGTGGCAAGCAACACAAGGGAACTCAGCTCGAGTCTTGAGGAGTTGTTGCATATTTTCACCGACAAATAACTAAACTGTCCACACACTGAACTGCTACGTTTCAGTTCAATCGTTTCAGTCAGAGTCTGTGTGCATATTTATTGAAATCCTCTGAATGTCCCAATAGCCATCAATAAATGAAGTTGTCTGAAAAAAATGAAAAAAATTCCAGTGTCTGTGTCCGTCGCAGGTCTGTGATAAACACGGCCAATCAGATTGGGTGGGATGTGCTGCTTGCATACTTTCAAAATGTAGCCTCCTCTTGCTAGCTTTATCAACATTACCTAGCTGTAAGTCAAGCCTGATGCCTTCAGTCTCTTCCACACGGCAAGGTATTCAGTTTATAAATTCAACATAGGTATCGGATCGGTATCGGCTGATACGCAAAGCCCATTGTTATCCGGACTGTAAAAGTCGGATTGGTACATCCCTGCTTTTGATAATGCTGTGAAGCAAGCAAGAGAGAGAGACAGAGAGAGGAAGAGAGACAGAGCGACAGGTAACTTTCGGATTGTTTAACAGTGGTTACGTAGGCACAAATACACCCAACACCGCTGCAAAATCCTGCAGCGAATCGCCAGATTCTGTCTGACTGCAAGAGGGCAGGAGCACAACTCATTTCAGCCGCCAAAATGAAGACCCACCCACAAGAATCAGTATCAGTTTAAAACAAGACATTTGAGGACGTCATCTTGGGCTTTGGGAAATACTGATCGAAATTTTTGAATTTTTTTTGACATTTTATAGACCTAACAACTCATCGATCAATCATGAAAATCGACAGATTAATTGATCATGAAAATAATCATTAGTTGCATCTGATAGCGCCTATTCATTGATCAGAGCCTGCATTTCCAAGTGGACGTTGTGGCTATTCAGAAGGTTAATGTTTTGGCATAGAGCTCATTAGATCCACCTTACACTAACTGAATTTAATCTTAACAAATAACCAATATCATGTTCAATTTGTCACATTTATAACAAACTGAATTTAATGAAAATTGGAAGTCTGCATTTCTCAATACGCATACCAGCGGATCCTGACCGCTCCAATATGGTGGACGCGCAGATGCATAATGGTGATGACACCATTGACACCCAATAAACAGGCTGTTAAGCTTGAATAAAATTACGATTTCTCCGGGTTTGAACATTGTTGGAAACATCTGGGATAATGCAAGTACAGAACTCAACAAAATATGTAACATAGGTATAATCGTTTTTAGACATTTTTAAGAAGAAATGTTACATAATAGCTTCAAGTTGTGGTTTCCTATTGCAAGTAAAACAGAAAAAGTCAAGACCCTGCTGCTAACCACTAGGCTTTGGATTTCTACAAAGCCTGTACCTTTACAGCCAGCATTTGTTTACCAATGTGGGAGCTCCACATGTAATGCTATAAAAAATAAATTTAAGATGACAAATGTACAATTACCTTTGAAAGAACTCCATTGTTGCCCCAAGTTCTACAGGGTAGTCTATGTTGAGGGCATTGTAGGTCATGAACATTCAGTAAGTGCTTCTCTGAAAGTTGAGACTCCATCATTAACGACCACCTGGTCCACTGCTACCATGAAGGCCATTGCAGTCAGTGGGCTCTCTCCTGTAATGGTGACAAACACAAACACACACACACACACACACACAGATAAAACTAAGTTTACCAGATGTACTTTTAATTACTGTATAGGCCAGAATTAAATGAAGTGATAGATCTTTGAAGATCATAGTAGTCTGTCTACCAGTGTCTAATATGATTTAGATAGACATCAACATTGAAGAAAAAAAGGACCTAATGTTTTATTTCAATTAAGACTTCATTATCTTGAAATTGGAATCATAACTCCCTCAGTCCTTGGTTCATTTGGCCTATATGCAAAACTTGACAGTGTGTAGAACTGGAGTGATGTACTGTTCTGTAGGCTTGTTCCCGTCAGCAAAGGGTTAACCCTCACTTAACTGATATTTGATTATTATAATGTTCGGAACATCCAGAATTGCACTAGCCTGCAAAAATGAAATAACTGCAAGAGATAGTTGGGTTTTTTTTTGTTGGTTTTTATGGTATGAGATGCTTTCCAGTAGTGTAAATTATGGATAGCCATTAGCTGCCCTACCAAGGCTTGTAGTTGATGTTCTGGCTGTGTTTCGAGGAAGCCAGGCTGCTTGAGACAGACCACACACAACATTGGTAGTGAGGATTAAAACTTTGTTACTGAACATATGCTGCCTGTCTGAAGCTTCCTACCAAGCTTGGCGCACAGTTACAAACACAGGACTTGGTAAGTCAGCTAATGGCTGTGTGTATCAATTACACTATGACCAAGTATTTTCATGCCACTTTATGTCAAAGAATCAGAACAATACCTTTACACACAAACTTTTATGATTTTAAGAGAACTTTATCAAAACAGACTGATCAATATAAAAGGCAAAGACAGGGTTTACAGTTGGTCCACCTTAAAAGTCAGTCCAGTAAGTGTGGCAAGGCTCAAGTTAGGTTTCACTTTCCGTTTCACTTTAATCAGCTGGTGGGAAGCAACACACCGGAACTTAAGGCCCCCACACACCGCCCTGAGTCTTGAGGAGTTGTTGCATATATTCACCAACAAATAACTTGACCTACGGTGGCCCAGAGGTGTCAGGCCAAATACAAAGCCACAACACGAATACAAAAGCCACAACACGAATACAAAAGTCACAATACAAATACAAAAGTCACAACACGAATACAAAAGCCACAACACAAATACAAAAGTCACAACACGAATACAAGAGCCACAACACAAATACAAAAGTCACAACACAAATACAAAAGCCACAACACAAATACAAAAGCCACAACACAAATACGAAAGTCACAACATGAATACAAAAGCCACAACACAAATACAAAAGCCACAACACAAATGCAAAAGCCACAACACAAATACAAAAGTCACAACGGAAGTGACCGAAAAGGGAAGTGAACGGCAACAGATGTTGACAATGCAGTGGATTGTTGCTGCCATTTTAGGACCCGTGTGCCGGCTGTCTCTGGGCAACACAGAGTCCAACTTCGTCGCAGACTTTTTTTCCAGGCTCTCTCCTGTTTTGTCCGAGTCTCTGTGTATCTGTTTCTGTATGCGTATGGAGTGTGGTAGTATAGTACGGAGCTAACGAGCTTCAGGGCACCGAGCACGGAGCATTAGCCCCAGTTAGCACAACAGTAGAACAGCAGGCTTTTCTCGCTTGTTGTGTGGTTCCGAGCCGGGGCTGCAGCGCCGACAGCAGCACTCCGGTCTGCTCCCCGAGCTCTGTACCACCATACCGCTGTACACGCATACAGAGACTGGACAATAAAGGAGAGTGCTTGGAGAAAATCAGAGAGGAAGTTGGACTACTTGCTAAGTTATGAAAATATGTGTTATTTGATTACTCAAAAGGAGTCATTGTAAGAATAGTGATATTATTCACATGAACTGAGGTTATAGAGGAGACAGTGAGTGTTATAATAATATATGTGTATATGTATATATATATATATATATATATATATATATAAATATATATGTATGTATATATATATGTATGTATATATATGTATATGTAATTACAGGATTTGTAATTAATTAATCTAATTAATCGCATTTAATCTCATATCTCCTAAAGGTACCCAAATAAAGAATTTGAATTCTAGGACATTGTCTGATAGTATTCGAGGTGCGGTATTATGGAGGGCGTGTCTATCTGATGGTGTGTTAAAGGAGAACTTCAGTCAATTTCAACATCAGCTTTATTGCTCAAGCTACCCTTGACTTGCCAGTACCGAAAACGCGAACACTTTTGGTCCACCCCTTACAGGGCTCCTTGAACGGAGAGTTAGCATTGACAGCTAACAGCGTGGGGGAACAACTTTACACTGTGTTTTAAACATCTTAACGTGCTCCAAATATCACCCCAAAAGCTATGCAACATCAGCAGACACCTTACAACACAGCACTGTAGTGTGTATGGCTCAAAATGAATAAAAAAG
>CAEMYA010000087.1:885634-908054 GCA_903131615.1 Diplodus sargus
ACATTTGTGGCCGGGAGCATGATGTAAACAGAAAATAGCAGAGGAAATTTGTGAGTTTCTGTCACTGTGTCAGTTGGCTCTCTCACTCTGCTGCACGAACATTCCGCCATACACACACATTGAAAATCCTGAATTTTTCCCAAATCACTCACCGTCATTAAGGGGTCAGAGTTCAAAAACTATACATCGTAGGAAAAATGTTCAAATACAACTCAAATGGACAAGACTTGTGTCTACATTTTAAAGTTTGAATGGTGTTTCTAGGTGAACGTATGCCAGAGCAGGAGATGTTTGAAAAACGTTGCAGATTTGCGACTTTTTGACCTCGTCCCATTCATTCCTTATTGGAAATTTATCGCAGTTCGCATTTATATTTTTTGTGAGAAAAATAATAGCAGGGCGAGTCCGATCAAGCCGCACGTTTTGATGTTTTTTTTATTTGTATGCGCTCAACGGTGCGGGCCGTGAAAAGTGCCAAAAACGGAAGGAGGATGAATAAAAATAAGAAGAGGCGCGGTGAATATCAATAGTGGGCTCCGCACAGCCCACTAAAAATGGCTCAAACACAGTATCAAAACATTTTTTTACTTTTCTTTTTTTTTTGATTGTCTCTCAGTCTCTGTAAAGTCTGTGATGAGCAAAATTACAAGCTGAACCGGGTCGGTCTTACCACAGCTCTCCCAGACCTGGTTCTGAGAGTAGGAGTAGATGGTGGTTCTGGAACATTCCGCTCCAGTGGAGCTGCTGCAGGTTGTTCTGCTGCAGGTCGCTCCAGAACACCTCCTGGGATCTGCTCAGCTGCACCACTGCTGCCTGGCTCTGGTGAAGGCTGCATGGCGATGAGATGGCGATGGTTTCGCCTGATGATCCTGTGGGGTCCCTCCACCAGATATGAACGAGGTGTTGTGTGACTTCTGATGACAGCCCCAGCTGCTCTTTGGTCTGTGACCCACACGTCCTCCCCAGGAGTGAGTCTGTTGAGGTTCTGTGCACGGTATCGCAGATTGTAGCATTGTACATCTTTCCTCTTCCTCTCCTTTTCCTTCAACAGTACTGTGTCTCCATCAGGAAGAGCAGGCTTTAAGAGTGCAGGCAGAATAGGCACGGTGGTATGAAGTCTCCTCCCCATGAGAAGTTGAGCTGGGCTGTATCCATTTTGAAGTATGTATGCAAGCAGAGCAAGGTATGGATCCTCTGACTTCTTCAGGAGTCCCTCCATGGTCTGTACTGCACGTTCAGCTTCAGCATTTCCTGGGGATATTTTGGACTGCTGGTCACATGACGAAACCCATAGGACTCAGCAAAGTCAGCAAAGTCAGCTCCTGAGAACTGTGGCCCATTATCAGTGACCAGTGTCTCACAGATCCCAGACGTGCAAAAATTGACGTCAGGCGATGGATCACATCCTTTGATCTTGTAGGGGTTAGCAGTGCGATCTCCAAATACCACTGCTAGCAGGTAGGTCTTGCTCCCTAGCATGAACAAATCTGCTCCACACTTTTGCCATGGTCGACCTGGGTACGGTGTTGGCATCAGCGGCTCCCTGTGGTTCTGTCTCTCCTGGCAGCATGCCCGGCAGTTAAGAACCACCTCGTTCAGCTGCTGGCTCAGCCCTGGCCACCATACTGACCGTTGCGCCCTCTCTCTACACTTGACCACACCTAGATGACCTTCATGCAGCTTGACGAGAACATCATTTCTCATTGTTGAGGGGATAACGAGTCTTTGTCCTTTTAGTAGTAGACCAGCCTGGACTGTGAGAAGAGCACGCTCAGGTCAGTACAGCTTGAGTGCAGGTTCGTTGGTGCCATGGGCTGGCCATCCATCAGCACACAGCTGCATCACACGTGCACACACACTGTCCCTCTACAGCTGGTCTCGCAGTTCTGCCAGATAAACAGTGCTAGCAGGTAGGTTCTCCATTACCATGTCTGCATAGATATTAGTGTCTTCAAACAGCTCTTTTTCAGCCAGTGTTTCTCCTCTCTCGACTGGTGCTCGTGATAGTGTATCTGCTGTCCACAGGCATTTCCCTGCCACATGAGATATGGAGTAGGAATAGCGCATCAGACGCATTCTGAAGCGTTGGATCCAAGGAGGTAGAGCATCCAGTGCTTGAGACCCCAGGAGACTCAAGCAAGGCTTGTGATCCGTCTCTAGCTGGATGTGTTTCCAAATCAGAAAGTTGCGGAACCTCTCACAGGCCCAAGTCAGTTCCAATGCCTCCTTTTCCACTTGTGCGTATCTCTGCTCGGTTGGAGTGAGAGACCGCGACATGTAGACTATTGGCCTCCACTCTTTGTCCCATTTTTGGAGTAGCACTCCTCCTAGCCTGTATGATGACGCGTCTGCTGAGACCCTGAATTCTCTGTTAGGATCGTACATGGATAGCACTGGTGGTGACCTTAGTGCATCCTTCAGATCCTGAAAAGCTTTGGCCTGCTCCACGCCCCACATCCAGCAGTTCTTTTTCGACAGGAGATCACGCAGGGGTTTGTCCCTCTCCGCCAGCTGTGGGATAAACTTGCCCAGCTGGTTTACCATGCCAAGAAAAGATCTTAGTTCACTCACTGTCGTCAGCTCTCGCATCCTCTTCACGGCCTCTGTCTTGCCTGGGTCTGGACTGTTACCACTGGCAGAGACCACATAACCTAGAAAGTTTGACTTTGACAGTTAACATTTCTCAATGTTTAGGGTGAAGGCTTCCTTTTGGATCTTCTCCAGCACAGCATGCAGGTGATCGTCATGCTCCACCTGTGTACGACCCCACACCAGCATGACATCTATATGGCACACCACGCCCTCGAGCCCTTCTGTGACCTCTGTCACCATTCTGTTCTGGAAGTGTTCAGGAGCTGATGCTATGCCGAAAGGACGCTGCTTAAAGAAAAAGCACCCGAAGGGTGTGATGAAGGTTGTCAATTTCACTGAATCTTCTGTCAGGGGAATTTTCTGAAACCCCATATTTGCATCCAGCTTACTAAAAATTCTGGCTCCAGCCTGCATTCCCAGTGTTTCCTCCACTGATGGCAGGATAAACTTCTCTTGACACACTTACTCATTCAGTTTGGTGAGATCAACGCATATGCGTACAGCACCTGCACCGTGGCTCATCTTGTCCTTCTGTTTCTTTCCTCCGCAGGTGTCAAAACAATCCTTTTCTTTCGGGCTTCACCTCTCACGCTACAGCACTTCTGACACCATGTCGTCATTGTGGCCTGTTCTTGGAGGGCTGTCACGGAAATGAGAATGGAGGTGGTCTGGATGCAATACAGGGATCTGTTTACTGGAAGACTACCTCAACCATGGACAATGAATGTACATGCAGCAGTGTTTTGGTAGTCTCCTGGAAAGACTGCTTAATATGTCGTGCATGGACAAATTTTTCTTGTCACGGACTGTCTTTTATTTTTTTGTATTGTGTGTGTATGTGTATGTATGTGTGTATGTATGTATGTATTATTATTTTTTCTTTTAAATACATTTTTTATCATTATTTTCCTTTATTATTTTAGTGTCCTCACTCTGATATTTCATTATCAACACGTGTGTATTTTAATTCTGCCTTTGTTTGTTGTAAAAATTCAATAAAGTTTGAGTCATAAAAAAAATCAAAAAAGGGTGTTATGGAGGGAAGAGAGACAATAGGTAGTACATCATGGCCGCCCAGCCCACTGGCATCTGCAGCACCTTATACCACTCAGCCTAAGTGGCAAGTAGCCTCCGGTGTGGTGCTCCACACACTGGCGAGGAGGAGGGGGAGTATGAGGGTGTCTCCTGAATAGGACAAACAAAACACAACACAGAACACACCCACAGCACTGATATAGTAATTGCACCAACAGTAGGTAAGCCTTGTCTGACAATCATTATTTCATTTGTGTGTGAGGGCCTGTTCATCACTATTGCAGTTGTAATTTTATTAATCTTTATAACTTTGTTTGGGAGTACGGGCGGTCTAAGTATTACTGTATCACATGATGTTTATGTTATACTGCTGCTTACTTCTCTGGTGAAAAAATGAAGCTCAATGAGGTAGTAGTTCCAAACTGTTTTGACTCTTTAATAATGAAACTACATTTACCTGTCATCCTTGTCCTTGTGATCCAGTCATTGTATGTTTATGTGGCAGCTGAATCATGCTGTGATTTTCTTGAATATCTTTTGGTAACATATTATAATTAGCATAAATAAATGATAAGCTGAAGTAATACTCAACAGACTACATATAAAGGCACTTTTTTCTATCCATCCATCCATCCATCCATCTATCCATCCATCCATCTTCTTCCGCTTTATCCGGGACCGGGTTGCAGAAGCAGCTACCTTTCAAGAACTTGATATTAAAATCTCTCTGCAGGAATGGGTCCAAATCATCCACACCCAAGTAAGTAATTGGAGCACAAAATTAAAGAAACTTTAAGTACTGGAGAAACCATACATTTTGTAATCATTTGATACACTAAAAATGTTGTTAGTGATTGTAGGAGATAATATAAATGCAGCATAGCTCTATCACCTCCGCCTCATCTACTCTGTGTAATTTAACATATTAATATTTTTATAACAGTGTCGAACATCACACATATTTTATCCTAGCCATTGTAATTTTTAATTCACTCTCCACACTGTTCAAATATGTTCCTCCACCTGATCGTACATGTTCCTCCACCCTTTCAAACATATTCCTTTGCACTTTTCAAACATGTTCCTCCACCCTTTCAGACATGAGACAGGAAGTCTCAGTTGCTGTTTACAACTTCATGGCTGGATTCAACGTTTTTAAATGAATTAATCGTGAATGTGTGCTGCACGTGATTATAAAGGGGCAGGGGCTCAAAGTCTGAAAAGGGCAGTATGTGAGTACCAAATTTTTTTTCAGGCCTTAATAACAGTATGTACATTAATTTAAAATAAATAAAAGCTAACTACTTAGCTATGTATCCTGTGTAGCTGTGAGTGATATGCAATTGCCATTTCTTTTGTGTCAACAAATGATTAATAGGCTACTGAGGTTTAGAAGACTTGTAATTCAGCTGCAATTCTTAAAAAGCAATGAAACACTGGTTTACTATTAGGCTATTTATTGGAGGGCAAGTGCAAACTAGAAATACATGCTACACATCTAAAAATGTGGCAAAATCAAGAAATTACTACTGTGACTGCTACTGTGAATGTTAGTAGGAACAGCAATGTTTACAACAGCAAAGTCACAATAAACTCAATATCTGGAAGAAGTTTAAGATTTGTGGCAAAATGCAGGAAAAAAAGGAAATGCATATGGTAGATAACAGTGGCGTTTTATTCTTTTATACCGCCGTTTTCTTTCACATCCCTATGCACAACAGGAATTTATTTAATAATTTAATAATTCATACACAAAAAGGGCACTTTTTAATACGAGGCAAAAGGGCCAGGGGCTCAAGCACCCCTTGGGCCTTATGTGTGCACGTGCCTGGTTTGCTGTCTAATCGTATTTTAGCTCAAATGAATGAAGGTGCAGGATAACGCTAGTTTTTAACGAGTGCCTGAATGCAGCACCAATGCTAGCGAACAGGCGTGGCTAACGTGCCATATCAACTTCCGGGACAACAACGTGAGTCGAGAGTGTCCACATGTCTGTAAATTATGCGTTTGTTCTCACATTTCTGCTGTATTTAAGTGAACACCTTAGGGTAGCATGTGGCTATGGTGTTGTGTGGAGACTTAAGAGACAGGATGGGTTCTCATTCCTGTTCATGACAGTACTTTGGATTAAGCTAGCCGCAGTGCTAGCGGGAATCACCTGTTACAGTTCACAGTCATATGAATGGCAGAAAGTCGCGTCCAGTGTAGTTCGATCGCTTGTGTTCATTGTGCTGTTATCAACAAAGTCCAGCTTTTGAAATCCCTCACTGTTCAGACTGTGTGGTCCTACAGCATACAGCCACAGTCGACGCTAGCTATGCAATTTTAGCTAACGTTTATTAGTAAGTAGGGACACCGTGCACTGTCACATTACTTTATGTAACGTTACTGTAATATAGACTTTGTCACAGAGCTATCACTGTATCACTGTGCTACATCATCTTGAGTAATACATGAGCTGTTTACAGCAGGTTTGGCTAGCTACTAGCTGTATGTTCAGTGTGGTCATGTGTTGTAGGAGCTTGCTATGGGACTCACCAGCCTTGATAAGATTATTGCCCTGCAGAGGAGCCCTGCCAACACCAGAAACCTGTGCATCCTGGCCCATGTTGATCATGGTGAGTTGAAACGTAATTCACCATTCTGGACCCCTGATATTTAGTGTCGGAACTGGGAGTACTGAACACGATAACATCACACACACACACACACACACACACACACACACACACACACACACACACACACACACACACACACAGAGTACAATTTGCCCTTATGTGTTATCATTCCAATTTAAAATAGACATAAACTGTCAGAAAGCAGAACAGTTCTGGAGTGAAAATGTTTTAAGACAGGATGCAACTATGGCTCACAAAAATTCTTTTCAGTCAGAGAGAATTATGTTTACATAAGTTTATGCTGCAAACAGTTCTGAGGTAGCGACACAGGTAAGTCAGGTGAGTACCTGCGTGTTTTCATAAAAACATTTGGTGTCAGTGTATTGATATTCATAACACAAGAGGAAGCAATATGTTATAATGCTGTATCCATATTTTGCCCCACCTCTACTGCTAACCCTTAAAGCTTCAAAACATGCACTAGTACAACACAAACAAACACATATATTTGTTATTACTCAAATAGATTAGATTTGATGTAGCGTTGGTGTCATATGGATATCATTTTCACAGCATCAGGTGACACGTTATAATAGCCACCATTTATGAATGGCAAATTTATTGTTAATTGAACTTTAGTCAGTAATTGTTTGACTGTTAATAATGAAATGCCATATAAGCCATTTAATAAACAATTGTAACAGGCTTATGAATATCAGTTACTCCTTAACCATAGCCTTAAAAGCGTACCATGTGTTTTTACTGTTTTGGTGGAACAAAATTATTAATTAAATTACTTCAATATTTGAAAAAGTTTTTCTTAAATTTCATCACTTCAGAAAAAAAGGCATTTATTATTTAATGAAATTTTTCCTGGTATTGACATTGTTGTGAGGCAAGAGTGGAAACCACTGATCAACTATTCTTCTCAAAATTAACTACTGTGTATATTCTTGACTATGAAAATGGATTAACTCTTTAATCTTTGCAGGTAAAACTACTCTGGCTGATTGCTTAGTGGCGAGTAATGGTATCATATCAAGTCGACTGGCTGGGAAGGTAAGTGACTTTATTTTTTATTCTGTATGACCTGTACATGTTGTTCAAGATTCCAGGTTCAGTTGTTCAATCATTATTGGTATTAATTGAGCAGCTGAGGTACCTGGACAGCCGGGAGGATGAACAGATCAGAGGAATCACCATGAAGTCCAGTGCCATCTCTCTGCATTACAGACACGGTAAGGCCAATTTGGTGAGCCTTGAAGTAAAATCATTAAAACATTTATTACTGTGGGAAACTATCATTCATGCTGGTCATTACATTCAAGTACTTATTCCATTATGATTTTCTGTAATTTACTGTTTTTCTTTTACTGGCTTTACCCCAGTCTGCCTTCATCCAATTTGGTGTGTGATTTTTAAATGGTCTTTTTTTTACTTAAAATTAAGACAGTGGACCAGGGTCTTGTGTATTTTCTATTGTATTGTGTATTGTTTTTGGTGGAGAGAGAAATGACGATTATGGCATCTAAGTAAGAGCAAGATGTAAGTTTTTGAAGTAAAAAAAACCTAACTCAACTATGCTTCAGTGGAAAATAATGAAAAACAAATTAGAAATCATGGCAAGTCTTCTTCAGTAGTCCAGCTATGCATAGGGAAAATAAAGGTAAACCACAAACAAACAATTACATTAAGTAGTTTGATGGTGAATTAAACAAATACTATGCACAGGATAGTAGTACAGTACTAGCTATCAATATGATGTTGATGGCCCTGTTGATAACCCTGACCCTAACCCTTTATCATATGCTACATAATGTCAAAGATTAACCCTGAAGTGGTCTGAAGCTACATAGCTTTGATTTACAGTCAGGTCCATAAATATTGGGACATCGACACAATTCTGTTCTTTTTGGGTCTATACACGACTACAATGGATTTGAGCAGCTTTAATTTGAGGGTATTTACATCCAAATCAGGTGAACGGTGCAGGAATTACAACAGTTTCTGTATGTGCCTCCCACTTTTTTTAGGGGACCAAAAGTATTGGGCCAATTGACTCAAAAGCTATTTCATCGACAGGTGTGGGCTATTCCTTTGTTATGTCATCATCAATGAAGCAGGTAAAAGGTCTTGAGTTGATTCCAGGTGTGACATTTGCATTTGGAATCTGTTGCTGTTACCTCTCAATATGAGATCCAAAGAGCTGTCACTAGCCGTTTTTAGACAGAGCACCAAGCCGCCAGTTTGCCCGTCCTTTTGGCGGCTCGGTCCGCGGTTTTAGACAGAGGCCGGCAAATTGGGGGTCTGTTTTGGTCCGCTGATTTTCCGCCTCGGAGGGTACACTTATTTCCGCCTCGACCGCTATCTAAAACAGAGGCGAAATGTGCCATCCTGTGGGTGAGGTTGGCGGAGGTGTCAATGACCTGCACTGTTGTGCGACCCACAACCAAGGAGTTTTAAAACCAGGAAACAGCTGATCACAGCAGTCAGTCCATCATTTCATCCGCGGACATTAAGATGAGCAACTGGACAGCCGCTGAGATTCGGGAGATGCTAGCGTCTCCTCGGTCTCTGTAACTGTTGTGTTAGCTTGTTGTTGTGGCGCAAGCTAGTAGGAACGGTCGCTACTTTCAAATTAAAAGCCCCCCGCTAACAACCCAGTTCTAAACTCCAAAAGGGTGCAATGTAAAGCTCTAATTTTGAAGACAAATTCTATGTCACTGTTCGCAGCTCAACTTTGACCTTCACGTCACGTCACAGGTTTACGCCTACCTCAGAGGCGGCTTTTGGAAAAGGAGGAATATTACGCCTCGGTTTTACAAAGACAGGCCGGCACATTGCCGCCCTTACCTTGGAGCAAATGTGCCGCCTTTTCTAAATCTAAAAAGGGCTACTGTCAGTGAAGCAAGCCATCATAAGGCTGAAAAATCAAAACAAACCCATCAGAGAAATAGCAAAAACATTAGGTGTGGCCAAATCAACTGTTTGGAGCATTCTTAAAAAGAAAGAATGCAGCGGTGAGCTGGAAGACCACGGAAAACAACTGTGGTGGACGACATAAGAATTCTTTCCCTGGTGAAGAAAAACCCCTTCACAATAGTTGGCTAGATCAACAATACTCTCCAGGAGGTAGGTGTATGTGTTTCAAAGTCAACAATCAAAAGAAGACTTCACCAGAGTGAATACAGAGGGTTCACCACAAGATGTAAACCATTGGTGAGCCTCAAAAACAGGAAGACCAGATTAGAATTTGCCAAACAATACCTAAAAAAGCCTTTACAGTTCTGGAAGAACATCCTATGGACAGATGAGACCAAGATCAACGTGAACCACAGTAATGGGAAGAGAAGAGTATGGAGAACGAAAGGAACTGCTCATGATCCAAAACATACCACCTCATCAGTGAAGCATGGTGGTGGTAGTGTCATGGCGTGGGCATGTATGACTGCCAATGGAACTGGTTCCCTTGTATTTATTGATGATGTAACTGCTGCAGGAGAAAAGCAGCAGGATGAATTCTTAAGTGTTTCGAGCAATATTATCAGCTCATATTCTGCCAAATGCTTCAGAACTCATTGGACAGCACTTCAAAGTGCAGATGGACAATGACCCAAAGCATACTGCAAAAGCAACCAAAGAGTTTTTTTAAGGCAAATAAGTTGAATGTTATGCAATGGCCAAGTCAATCACCTGACCTGAATCCGATTGAGCTTGCATTTCACTTGCTGAAGACCAAACTGAAGGGAAAATGCCCCAAGAACAAGCAGAAGCTGAAGACCGTTGCAGTAGAGGCCTGGCAGAACATCACCAGCGATGAAACCCAGCGTCTGGTTATGTCTATGCCTTCCAGACTTCAGGCTGTAATTGACTGCAAAGGATTGCAACCAAGTGTTAAACACTGAACGTTTGATTTATGATTGTTTAGTTTTTCCCATTACTTTTGGTCCCTTAAAATGTGGGAATTATATATACAAACTGTTGTCATTCCTACACCGTTCTCCTGATTTGGATGTAAATACCCTCAAATTAAAGCCGAAAGTCTGCAGTTAAAGCACATCTTGTTTGTTTCATTTCAAATCCATTGTAGTGGTGTATAGAGCCAAAGAGAAGAGAATTGTGTTGATGTGCCAATATTTATGGACCTGACTGTATATAGAATATACATTTTATATTGAAAAAAGATGCACATTGATAAGTAGGTGTTATGCTCTGCAATTCTCTGCAATCTAAACAAGTCTTTCTCAGGAGAAGACTTTAAACAGTGTTCGTGTGCCTCTGGTGTCCACAGGAGATCAAGACTATTTACTAAACCTGATCGATTCTCCTGGTCATGTCGACTTCTCCTCTGAAGTTTCCACTGCTGTCAGACTGTGTGATGGTGCCATTGTAGTCGTTGATGCTGTGGAAGGAGTGTGTCCACAGGTAAATATCACTGTTGACAAATGTCTCATTCTGTTACTTTTTACAGATGAATATAAAGATGAATCATGTTTACTGTAGATTCAAATTTTTTCCTTTGAATGGTCTTAGGTTGCAGTCTGCAAGTATTCAGATTTGAATTTTTGTGTCTGTAATCGGGTACATTGGATTTGATTTGATATTTCTAATTAAACAATGACTATAATGTTGACCTGTTAAGCCCAAACAGAGCCAGATTGGGCTATATTTTAAGCACCTATGATCACATATAAGTTAAATATATAGTATCTGGGAAATTTAGAAAGTTCAAAATTTGACAAAATGTTCCAAAATTCCGCCTGAGTATTCTGAAGTGAAACCTCTCATTTTGTTCTGATTCACTTTATCAGTATAACATTTGGCAGAGGTATTGTTCAAATGTTTTGCTATGGTTTGCTAGAGATTTGGAGCTGGAGCTGGAGCTGGTGCTGGAGCTGCAGCTGCGTAGTTCCTGAGGAATATTCATTCATTCTAAAATTGTAATTTTCAAAATAATCTCTCATTTATGCTGTGGGCCAATTTCATTTACTCAGACCCATTGACATATACATTTATACTTACACATCTGAACTCATATTTAAAGTGCTCCCTTTACTATGATACCTTGACTATTTAAATAAACTTTGTAGTTCTAGAGATACATTTTGTTCATTATCGAGCAGAGACACAAAATTAGAGGCTAGTTCTTAACAGGTGAAAGTGCTGACTGTCAGATTGAAATTGAGTTCCTCCAGGATTTTTTTAAGGAGTGGCGGACCGCAACATAGGCTACGGTTCACGTCATGATAACTTCTGTATCTAACCACCTATTCAAACTTCCTCAGTCCATAGTTGTCTTTGTTTGATAGCCTACTTCAAGACTTTTTTTTTCTTTTCCACTAGCACTCGAGAGCGACGTGCGACACGAGAATCAAACCCCGCTAATTTTAAAAACACACCGGCAACAGCGATCACTAATCTGAAGCCTACTGAGACTGTTGTTATTCTGTCACCTGATTTAGAAACACGCTGTGGTCCGTCATCGAGGTGCAAAAAGTAGATACTGAGCAAGATAGTTATCCGTAGTTTACCTTACTCGAGAGTATCCGACCCAGTGCAGGACTCTGCTGTGAAGGTGGAGACATGCGGCGGTGGTGTATTTGCGACAATTAAAAAAAAAGTAAATAAATAAAAAGAGAAATTTGAAGGAGCGGCGGCTAGGATTTAGGAATGGTGGGCCGCCACTCCTAAATGAGTGTAGAGGAAACACTGGATAAACATGAACTTCTTTGTAAAACTTCTTTTACAGCCTACCATTTTGGTGGGATGAAAATGTATTGGGCTGAATGATAATTTGAATGTAAAAGTTAGTTCTGAACTTGCGACAACAGTAAAATTAAAGAAAATGATCTACGCATAAAGGTCCACTTACTAGTATGTCAGAGCTTTCTCATCTTATGACCCTCATTAGTGATGAAGTTGTTTCAAGTAGGGGTCAACCGATATGGCTTTTTCAGGGCCAATACCGATAAATAAAAATCAAGGAGACTGATAACAGGTATTTGGGACCGATTTCCAATTGCAATAAAAATGAAAATCTTTCTGTCAAAATTTTGATCAACCAGTGATGAATTAAGCAGAGTTTACTCAAGTACTGTTTTAAGTACAATTTCAGGTACTTCACTTAAGTATTTCCATTTTCCTACATACTTCCTCTCCAATCTCCACACTAGTTATTTTTTTCAGATTTAGAGTTTTACTAAAATGTCACAGCCACATAACCTCAAGACTCCCTCCTGCCCAAAATCAGTACAGATTTTCAGTGTTTGGTTTGAGGCTTAACCAGTGAAACATATTAGCAAGGTCCTGCCAGCTGTTTGTGACTAAGAGGGATAGATGGACTGGTACCGCAGAGCAATTCTCACAATGTTAGATCTCACGTTGAGTGGCCAGCCAGTGATTATAACTAGCACTAGAAAACTATGGCAACAGCAGGAGAAGATGTGATCCATTGGAGTCAGAAGTCGTCTGTTCAATTCATCATTTGGGATTATCTGTTTGTGCTAAATATATTTTATGGTGTCTGGCGTAGACGCGACGCCGTTTCTTACAGCGACCAGAGCTAACAGCTGACTGAGCTAGTTTACTGAGCTTATGACTGATACCGGAGGTACACAGCAGGACTGTGGCTTGCTTCGAGGCACAAATGCATCACTAAAGAGACTGACACGGAATTATTGCCCCAGTGTTACTAAATTCTGTGTCCTATTCACTTTTTTCTTTATATATAAATATATTAAATATAATTTTTTTTCCCTCAACATTTCTTTCCTGGATGCTATTAAACTAAACTATGCCACTAATGACTGACAACTTTAGATGACAGTAAAATAAAGATTATGATTGGTGTTCATTGATTGGTATTGGCTGGTCCTGCTTCCAGCATTCAGGCATCAGTGATTGGCACCAAAAATCCTTATTATTCAGTGTTTTTAGGACATGGTTACCACTCAGATATTGTTGTGTGCAGGGCATTGTGTTAGACGATGATCTATCAGAGCCATATTAGTACATGTTTAAATCAGTTAATTTTTTTTTCTGCAATCTGACAGAATATCTCAATACTGATAATTGGGAAAATGCTGAAGATCAGCCCGATACTTGCTGGATAATAAGGGTGTGAAGAGATCTGGCAATATTAAAATGTGGCAGTATTTCATGTTGAGGGGAAAACTGTTCGAGCAGCAGCCAGCTTGACGAGTTCCATGTTGTATTTGACATTAGCATAGAAGATGCTCCCGTCACTTTTAAATAGTTTGTGTTCCACCCGGTGTAAACAATAAATGGCGACAGAGTGACAGACAAGTAATGCACAATATGTAAACACTGCTAGAAAATAGTACCGTACACCTTGGTATGCAAAGCCACCTTCAGAACCACCACAGCTCTCTATTAAAATCAACTGCCCCTGTGAAGAAAACACTGAAAGTCCAGACAACACTGAAAAATGCTTTTACATCTCAATTCCACAGTCAAGTGCTAGAGCAATAACAGAAGCTGATATTCATTCACAATTCACATTCACACACTGGAACCGAAGTATACCATCCAGTCATTTTACTCACACTGAACCTCCACAAAGATGGCCTACCTTTCCATCCCTGCTACCTCCTTTCCAAGTGAGCAAGTCTTTTCAACTGAAGGAGACATAGCTAGTGCCCGTAGGTCTCAACTGCTGCTAGAAAACACTGACATGCTTATATTCCTGAAAAATAACATGACCATATCTTAGGCTGGGCAATGTAGTTGCAGCCAGCTCTCAGCTCTGTGTCATGCTTGAAAAGATATTTGGTCAGTCTCTGTTTGGCTGTAAGTTATAAAAGAAAAACTTGTTTCTCAAAAACTGTTTTCGTTTCTTATTTTCAACTTTTGGAAGGATACTGTTGAATAAACGACTTGTCTTTTCTCCGTTGGTCCAAAAGATTTCAAAGATCCAAAAATCACCAGGAGTCTTCAAGGCTGAGTGCAATAGAACTTTATTTGCCGGCAAAAAAGAGCGGGATCAGGCACAGACAAAATCCATGAAAAAACCCAAATGACCCGAGGCTCAAAGCCCCGAACATCCTCTTTTAAACACAGAAAAGTGGGTGTGTCCGTTCGGACAACATGACCTCAACCAATCATTATTCTGCTTAATTTCTGCTGACACTACTATTTCTCTATGGAAAATCCCCACATTTCTTATGGAAAATCCCCGTACCGTACTGTATTACCTTCTGCGCTTGCGCGAAGATTGGCGTACGTGCAGAACTGCATGTCGACCAGTTGCACCTCGCCTCGCTTTGTTTTTTTACATTGGGGCTTTCTCTGTGCCGCTTTCACTGGCTCTTAGAAACTCTGGCCTTGAGGCCTCCAGGTTTTTGATATATCCCATTATATTTGACCACTCTTGGCACTGCATTTTTAAACATAATGAAAGTGTTACATATTTGGTTATATGATGTAATTCTTAGATTTGTGGTTACATTTTCACACTTGACATCATCTGACTATAGCAGCTTTAAACAGTAGATGCACTTTTCAGTCAGCTGGTGCCCAGTAGTATGTTTCAGCAACTCTTTCACACTTGTTACGCTTTGTTTCTTACTTTTATCATTATAAGAGTTATTATCAGTTACAATAAGTCACTATTTACTAACTGTGGTTATTTTATACTGACCACTATCTACTTACTATGGTTATTTTACACTACAATACCAATACTGGCATTTGGTATAGGGATGATACTGCGCTCATATACTCGTACTCGAAAAAATTCCCAGATGCCAAGCACCGATACCATGTTATTGCATTAGGACGTACATTGCATGAAACTGAAGACCGCGATCAGAGGGCGGCTTGTCATTGCGGTCAGGCGGACCGCAGTCTGAGTCTAAGTCCGAGTCCGAGTCCAAACCCAGACGCCTTCCTATAGGGATCTGGACCAATAGTCAATAAATTTGAGATTCTTTAAATTTTGACCGGCGCTGCTGACTGGTTTAGCAGATCAGGCAATCCACTGACCAATTGCATGCGAGTTAAGCCATCTCACGTGAGCGATACAGGGAGAGAAGACAGAGGAAAATAACTACACACAGCGTTTTCTTGGAGCTGATGAATGTTCAACCAGAGTTGCTTGGATTTTGGGTCAATACAGAAAGGTATTTACTGATGGCGGGGTTGTCCAGAAGTGCTTGAGTACAGTAGCTGAAACTTTACTTGAGGGGAAACAAAAACAGAATTATTGACGATCATGAGTCGATTATTAAATCGATTAAAAATAAATAAATAAATAATAATAATAATAATAATAATAATAATAATAATAATTGTAATACAAACTGGAGTCCTCCTCTTACTGGCTTCGACTAAATGGTCCACTTGGTCTGGAGCCAAGATCCCGGATCTTTTTCACGCTTAAATCGATTCCAAATCTTTACAAGCAGACAAACTTTCTGTGCAAGTGTCCCTCAGCTCTACTCACAGGGTAGCAATAACGTGCGATGCCTGGACATCCAGAGCTACAGTTTCATATGCGACCGTTACAGCTCATATGTCAGCAGTTAATGGAAGCTAATGTCCAACGTACTTCAGACGAGAGCTATGGATGATAGCCACACAAGCGCAAATATGTGTGAGTTTCTCAAAGCAATGGCAGACGAGTGTGGAATAGAGAAACACAACCTGGTTCTCGTTACCAACAATGCTTCTAACATTAGTCTGGCTGCTGAGCTTGGCAACTTTCTTTTAACATTGAAAGACTACATTTAAAACAAAGTAAAAAATAATAATTTGGATATTACAGTTACACTATACAATATTGAAGGTGCTGTGAGGTGTTACTCAAAAGAGAAGTAAAATAATTCAGCAGCTGACTGATGTTAAATGGAAGAATCGATAATTGTTAATAATCGAAAATCGAATCGATAATTGTTAATAATCGAAAATCGATTTGTAATCGAATCGAGACTTCAATAATCGGAATCGAATCGAATCGGGAAATTGGGCTGATTAACCACCCCTAATATCTAGACTATTATATATGTGTGTAATTAAATGTTAAGCGACAATAAATATTGTAAAAATGTTTTTTTTAATTTTCTTTCTTTATTTGATTGACAGTCAGTTCTTGATTACATGCAGACATTGATACAACTACTAGGCTACTTTAATATATCACACTGATTGTGGAGGCTTTTTGTTGACACAGGAAATGGTGATTATATTTATTTTCATTTAATTCATTATCATTTGTTGTAACAAGCAGGAAAGAAAATAAATAACATGTCCTGTTTTTGTCTGCATTTGTCTACTGTGTGTAGACCCAAGCTGTGCTGCGTCAAGCGTGGCTGGAGAACATCAGGCCTTGTTTGTTCATCAATAAGATAGACCGACTCATCTTGGAGCTGAAGCTCACCTCTCAGGAAGCTTACACCCACCTGCAGAAGATCCTGGAGCAGGTGAGGGGCTCATCTCTCATATGACAATGGCTAAATTCAGCATTCTCTATTGTAAAGCCTCTGTTATACAAGACACAGTCTGAAGTGACTGTATTTTCTATAAACTCATAGAATTAAAAAGATTAGTAATTTCTTTTAGTCCATCGTAACTAAGTGTTTGTTCTTCCTTGTAGGTGAATGCAGTGACGGGGAGTTTGTTCACATCTAAAGTTCTGGAGGAGCGAGCAGAGAAAGAGAAGGAGGAGGAGGAGGATGAGGAGGAGGAGGAGGAGGAGGAGGAGGAGGAGAAAGAAAGTGAAACATTGAATGGAGATCAGGTTTACGACTGGAGTGCCGGGCTGGAGGAAACTGATGACTCCCATCTCTATTTTTCTCCTGACCAAGGAAATGTGGTCTTTGCCAGCGCCATAGATGGGTGGGGTTTCAGGTGAGACTGGTTGCTTCCTAAACTGCATGATGACATTGGTGGTATACAGTGTGGATTGGAAAATAAGGTCCTGTAGAGATTGGCTTCAAAACCACAGACAGCAGTTTCACTGGAGGTTGATGGCAATGATATCAAAAAAGTGCTGAATGACTAAAGGCTCCATGATAATTTCTCAGCAAGTAATTGATGTTGATTTGATTAAATTAAGATTTTCTTTATTGTAAGTTTTATTGTAAATTCTATAAGCTATGTTAATGGGGCTAATACATCTTGCAGAGGTGTTGTAGAGGTATTTTTAACAACTTTGTTATTTCATATGGTAGCTGCTTAAATAGTGTATATTGTAAATTTAAAACACACAAAAAAAACATGTCAGGGTTGGATTAGTCATCAAATGAAAACTATTTTTATGGTAGGGAGTCCTTACAGCCTAAGGAAAGATGCTGCTTTAAATTGACTTTGTTTTCCCATTGTTTTGTTTTGTTGTTTTTTGCAAGAATAATAATAACAAAAAAGTTCCATGTAGTTTGTAGATTTGAATCAATATAAATACCTTGAACCAGTGGAAACAGCAAACCTGGGGTGGTTTCTGGAATGCTACACCAGAAAAGGAGTACTGGTCAGAAATTCCTTTTTGACAATTTGACTTTTCAAAGCAGGGAACGCACAGGCGGAACCAATAATGTGAACAATGGCTCGTGCTGCTCATCTAAACAGAATGCAGCCATCATTAATGTCCCACTTGTACTTAACCTGCGCTGACCACTCAAATTGTTTGACCTGAAATGGGTCCATATGGGCAACCAGTTCATTGTTGCTCCAGTGCCTTGGTAATTGCTTGGTCCTGTTACAACCCTGTCACCTAATCAATACCAAAATAAATTTCACTGTATAATAATTCACTGTCATTAAATACATTTAAAGTTTCCTCTAGATGGTGCTATCTATATTAGATTTTGTTCATGTGGCACTATATGACCCTGAACCTGATTATAGTCCAACCTCCAACCTGTTTTTTACCGTAACAGGCCTGGGCTCTTTTGTTCAGTTCAGGACATGAAGTCAAATATTTCCCCTTAAAGTGATAGTTCGGGTTTTTTTGAAGTGGGGTCATATAAAGTACATATCTATAGTCGATCTGTTTCCTACCGTAATCACCGATCAGCGCAGCCTCAGTTTGGAGAAGTAGAGAGCCGCTCCAGCCAGACTTAGCTTTGTACTGCAGTGAACGGGGTCCAGAGAAAAAGGGAAATTAACCACCTAAAACAAGGCTCACCTAAAAAAATTTATAACAGTTCAAGTGTACGTTGTAAAGGGAAAATTCACACCGCTTTACATCACCGTCAGACCGCGCTTTCTTTTGGCACTACATTTTCTCAACCGCAGAACCCCCATATCCCTACGCATGAGCACTAATGCGGAGGGATACAGAGAGTTGAGTTTTGTTTTTATCGAAAGTAAACCTCTCGTCCAGCAGCTGGGCCTCGCACTGTATTCCGCCGCTCACAGATCAGCTGTTGCCCATTTACGCTAGTGCGTAGGGATACGGGGATTCTGCGGTTGACAAAATGTAGTGCCAAAAGAAAGCGCGGTCTGATGGCGATGTGAAGCGGTGTGAATTTTACCTATACAACGTACACCTGAACTGATATAGATTTTTGTAGGTGAGCCTTGTTTTAGGTGGTTAATTTTGCTTTTTCTCTGGACCTCGTTCACTGCAGTACAAAGCTGAGCGTCTGGCTGGAGCGACTCTCTACTTCTCCAAACTGAGGCTGCGCTGATCGGTGATTACGGTAGGGAACAGATCGACTATAGATATGTACTTTATATGACCCCACTTCAAAAAACCCGAACTATCCCTTTAAGCTTTCTTTAAAAATGCAAAATTCCTTCTGTATTCAAACACAGTGATATAATATTTTCATGGTGCCCTGGTAATTGGTCCATGACGAGGACATGAAGACCTCGTTCTGAGTGTAGCTGTGTCCTTGTGATCTCTCTCTGCTATCAATAAACAAATGAAGTCCCAACAGAGACATCTTCTTCGCCTCTGAACCCAGGACTCATGCTGGCTGTCTGTAGCAAAGGAGGAGGAAGCTGCAATTCAGACAACTACTATCATGTCATGTTGTCAATCATGTTTATCCCTATTCTGTTAGAACAGTTTTGACTTCTCCAGTTGACTCTAAGCTGATGATGAGCTTTATTAAAAACAAAACCTTAACAGTAGCATTGTTAAAAAATAAAGATAAATGTTTTGTTGTATGAAAAGTGGAAGGTCAAGAGTTTGATTTCTGTTTTTGTAGCATCCAACAATTTGCACACATCTACAGCCAGAGAATGGGTATTAAGGCGGACGTGCTGCTCAAAACCCTGTGGGGAGATTTCTACCTCAATGCAAAAGCAAAGAAGATCATGAAAGGAGCTCAGGTAATGTAACCACGAACTTACATGTTCTTTCCTCCTAAACTGCTAAGGAAAGATTCAAAGAAATAAATCTGAGGTTTACCAAATGCTAGAAGGAGGCACTGATATGGACATTTTGGGCCCATACAGATATTGATATTTGAATTTTTTTTTTATTGTTATTATTTGTATCAAGGGACACAAAGATTCTCTTTATAAAAAAAATAACTGACCTATTTTAAAGTCATTCAGTCCTACATAACACTCTCAAATCAAATCAAATCAATTTTATTTATATAGCCCAAAATCACGATCACATTGCCTCAATGGGCTTTACAATCTGTACAGTGATTCGAGTGAGGAAAAACTTCACATGTTGATGGAAAAAAAAACCTTTTAACAGGGTGAAAAAAAACAATGGAAGAAACCTCAGGAAGAGCCACAGAGGAGGGATCCCTCTTCCAGGACAGACAGACATGCAATAGATGTTGCGTGTACAGAAAAGAGCAACAAATCAGTTTACAAGTTACATCAACAGAAAGTCTGAAGTTATATGTAAATTGAGTGGATTCAGGAGACGACCGAGCAGGACGAGGCATCACCAAGTGGTGCTCAAGCCAGATGACCTCCTATCCACCATGGTGACCTGGAAGAGGGCAGGCCACACAAGATCATTAGTAATAGACAGAGAGAGGCATCAAGATTTACAGAAATATAGATATGAGGAGGTGTTGAAGCAGAGGAGAGCAGGGATCCAGCAGAGCCCGGGGTGTGACGATCCAGATCGGTCAGTATTTCAAGGCAGCAGGAGCCCGGAAACAATAGATGGTCCCAGGAGGCCGTGGTCCATCAGAAGGGAGCCTGAAAGAAAGAGGGGAGGAAGAGAAAGGAGAAGGAGGAGAGGGAAGAGGAAAAGGAGGAGGAGTGTAGAGAGTGACACAGCTTGTGGGAACAGAAAACAAAAACAAAGGTTAGAGAAATGCAATATTGATCAGAATAAACAAATTGTTTCTCGTCGGCAGCACAATGTAATCTAATACTATAGGAACTCATTGAGACTGACACCGGCCCACTGAATAAGCTTACTTTTGATATCAAGGGCTAATTAAAGGCTACGTCAAAGAAGTGAGTTTTGAGTTTAGATTTCAAGGCGTCAACAGAGCCAGATTGTCTGATGTCAGCTGGGAGGTTATTCCAGAGGAAAGGAGCCCGATAGGAAAAAGCCCTGCAGCCAGCAGACTTCTTCCTAATCCTGGGAACCATCAGGAGTCCTGAATTTTGAGAGTGTAATGCCCGAGTTGGAATATATGGTTTAATTAGATCTGACATGTAAGACGTAGCAAGGCCGTGTACAGCTGTATATGTCATCAGCAGCACCTTAAAGTCTGATCTTATTTGCACTGGGAGCCAGTGCAGACATGCTAAGATTGGTGTAATATGATCACATTTTCTCGTACGTGTTAAGACTCTGGCTGCAGCATTCTGAACCATCTGAAGACTTTTAGTGCTCTCACGTGGAAGACCTGAAAATAAGGCATTGCAGTAATCCAGCCTAGACGAGACAAAGGCATGAATCAGGATCTCTGCGTCCGCTGTGGACAGGAAGGACCTAATTTTAGCTATATTGCACAGGTGATAGAAGGCGATCTTGGTAATTTCCTTGATGTGCTGATCAAAAGAGAGTGTAAAATCAAAAGTAACACCTAGATTCTTGACGGTTTAGCTTTGAGAAATAACCCAGTTGTCGAGAGTTACAGTCACCTGATCAACATGGTGTCTCTGGCTGGCTGGAGTGATGACCAGCATCTCAGTTTTTTCCGAATTTAGGAGCAGGAAGTTTTCTGACATCCACTTCTTCACTGCACATAGGCAGGTCTCTAGTTTCGTGATTTGAGATTTGTCGTCAGCTTTTAAGGGCACATACAGCTGAGTGTCGCCCGCATAGCAGTGGAAATGTATTCCATAGCTCCGAATAATTTGGCCGAGAGATGAAATATACAGAAAAGCAAGAGGGCCCAGAACAGAACCCTGGGGAACTTCATACTTCACAGCACTACAAATTGATGAAGTGCCATTGTAGGAAACACACTGGCCCTCATTTATCAATCTTGCGTGAAAACGGATGCAGATCTGTGCGCAGAATTGATCTTACGACAGGACACACGTGTGATTTATGAAACATTCGTATCTGACCAATTCCAGCGTACGAATGATCGGGTCTTGATAAATGCGGCGGCTGAATTCGATCGTCATTAACATGTTACACCCTTAAATATTCGTGGATCGGAGGCCTCGCCCACTGAGGTCAAACATGGAGAGAAGAAACTCTGGCAAGAAGAGAAACTTTTCCGAGATGGAGAGCGGCATCCCGGCAGCGCCGACACATCAAAGGCTCCATTCACTAATGAAATGTTGTGCAGAACTGAACAGGCCAAAATAATATGGCTCACTTTCTCTGGTATACAGCAGAGTTCCCCCTGCTGGTCCGAGACGGAGCCACCTGCCCTTCAGCACCCCGAAGCAGCTCCACTGTGACCCGTGTGCGTGTGTGTGCGCACTATTGAATCTGCGCTCCTGCTCGGTAGCAGGTTTGCTAGCGGGGTTATTAGGTATTCCGGGCCAGGCCAGAGATGCCAAATTGACTTTCAAGTCGGTCTGACAGTATGCCATGATCTGTAGTATCAAATGCAGCACTGAGATTCAGTAACATGAGCACTGAGGTTGAGTTAGAGTCTAAGTTAAGCAAAATGTCATTTACCACTTTAGTAAGGGCAGTTTCGGTGGAGTGACAGGCTCTGAAAGCTGACTGAAAAGGTTCCAGGAGATTATTATGGAGTAGGTAGCCTGAAAGTTGTTGGGACACGGCTCTTTCTAAGATTTTAGAGAAGAAGGGAAGGTTG
>CAEMYA010000087.1:908553-923526 GCA_903131615.1 Diplodus sargus
TTTCTTTGGTCGTCTTGTCCTGGTAGAGACCGGTGCCACAGAATCGAGGAGCGAAACAAGTACTGAGTTCACTTCATTTGTGAGGCTTTCCACAGGTTTTGTCGCAGTCACAAAAGGAGCCAGGATACTGGGGATTTTATCACGCAGCGTCACTGTGATTGCCGGGCTGATATGACGAGAAGTAAAAACATTTGTGTCATTGACAAAGGGACAGGCTAAAGACGCTTCAAACGTAATGAGAAAGTGGTCCGACACAGCAGAGGAGACAGAAGCCACGTTCAGGGCTGACGCATCAAGTCCATGGGAAATTATCAAATCCAAAGTGTTTCCACTGGAATGAGTGGGTTCATGGGCAAGCTGAATAAAGTTGGAAATATCAAGAAGTCTCAAAAAAGCTTTCCCTAGAGGGTCAGAGGGCTTATTTAAGTGGATATGGAAATCCCCAATGATTAGGATTTTATCTGAGCGAGTCACAAGATCTGCAATAAATTCACCAAATTCTTCTAGGAATTGGGAGTAAGGCCCTGGAGGCCTGTACAGTACAACCAGGTGAAAGCCTGTTCCCTGGACAAGGCTGTTACTATTTGACGATGGTTTTAACACCAGAGCCTCAAATGAGGTACATTTAATATCCTGGTTGGAGCTTAGGCTGAGAATAGATTTGTAGATTAGAGCAACACCTCCCCCCTGTTTTTAGAGGCCCGAGCAACATGGGCATAGTTATAGTCAGGAGGAGAGGCTTCATTTAGTGGCAGAAAGGTATTAGTTTTCAGCCATGTTTCACATAAGCCAATCATGTCCAGCTTATGCTCAGTGATCAAATTACTAATCAGTAAGGCTTTGGTTGAGAGTGATCTAGTATTGATAAAACCAAATTTGAAGATTTTAAGCTCATTGGAGCAGTTTCCAGTGACCGGCCGTTCGGTGGAGCTTATGGTAGATAATTTAGGAATTGGAACAAGGTACCTTTTAGTAGTAGTAGGTTTTGGCTGCCTGTGCAGGTAGGGATGCCGGGATGCAGTAGTGATTAGCTTTGGTATTTTATTATGTAAGACTGTGTAAGGTGCTCTCTCTCCATAACTCACAATGCATAAATTCAATCCTACATATTTAAAAATCAAACTACCCCAACAAAAACATTATTTTTGTATAACATAAATTAATGGAAGTAAATATATTCTAAAAGAAACCATCATGTCCTGTGATGCCCCCCCTACCTCAAACATGTTATGTTGAGTAGAGTGTGCTCGTTCCTTAGTGACCTCTTGCCCTGTGGGTAATCTGCTCTCTCTCCAACATGCATCTCATCTCCGACTCATATCCGGCTCTGGCAGCATTCCTGTTTGTCAGCTGCGGTCAAACGTACCAGTATTACCAGTGGCTTATAATGGCGCAAGTTAACTAATGTTAGCAGACTTACGTCTAACAATAAACAAGAATAACAACATAATTTAATGTAGTAAAAGTAAATTGATTGTTAAAGGAATATTTTGGCACTGTACATGTATGGAAATGATTCCATCAGCCTATCCCAACAATCAAACAACGACTTGTTTAAGAACTATTGCAACGTAATCTGAGATAGTGTGGAGTTTAAATAGGATATTTATATCAATATGTCTAAATTAATTGTTATGAATATAGCAAGGATATAGTCAGATTACCATTGTTCCTTTTATGAACACTTATTTTTGAGAACTTTACCCAAGTCTGTCTGTTGTAGTCCAGCTGCCTCAGATCACTGCTTACATGTGAATTATTTAACGTAACAACCCTGATTCATAAGATCCTTTATTTCAGGAATTGATTGATTCAGACTTGTATTAACCATATTCTCAGTGTATTTGTTTATTTTCTCTGACTGCGATTAAGGAATTCTTGAATTTTGTTCTCAACCAATCGAAATGACCTGTTTTAACTTAATTGGGAAACACTGCTTATCACCTGTCTGCCATCCACCCTGTAGTGAGTCAGGAAGTCTCTGTTAATTTGGCATGAGGTTGATGCTATCTGAATAGCTGAAGGAGACGCTTCCTGTCACCTGTCAGTCTGTGGTTAGTCAGTGCTGCAGTTTCTGACCTCTGGAGCATTGTTTCTAAGCAGAAATGATTCTGTTGAGGCCCGGTCAGATGATATCAAGTTTCTGTCACTTTTTATCATCTGATTCTGTGTACAGCTTTGTTCGGTTGGTCGATTTTATTTAATTAATTGTGTTTTCAAAGCTGATGCAAACATAGCAAAGCTTTTGCACTGTAATTTTTCCTGCTGAAATCTTCAAAAAACTGCAGAAAATTATGGTTAATGGTGGTTGAGCTGCCACTCTCCAACTTTGACCCAAACTTAAGCTTGGCATTCTTCAGTTGTACTTTGTGAAGGGTGCTAACTTACTTAGGCACATTTTAACATTCTAACTTGTTCAGTCAAGGTCGTAAACACAATGCATATTACACTATGGCTTAAAGTTTTTCAGTCACACAAAAAATGCAATGTTTTACATGTGAACTGACACATAAATTCATTGTCATGTTAAAAGACTAATAGATTATTAGTAAATCCTTCTATGAAAAAAACAATCTGTCCTCTGAACTTGTCAGTCTATTCTTTTTACGAGAAATAAACACTATACCATGAGAGAAATATCCAAGATACTAAAGATCTCATACAATGATGTGTGCTACTGCCTTAAAAGGAGAACACATACTAACCATAACCAGAAGAGAAAGAGAGGTGAATCAGAATCAGAATCAGAAATCCTTTAATGTCCCGCAGACGGGGAAATTCGTTTGTCGCAGCAGCATCAGAATGTTACAAGAACAGAGCAATAGCGAAATAGACAATATAATTAAAAAGGAAAGAAAATAGAATCGACGTATATACATATTTACATGATATCGTGCAAGTGGAAGGCCTTGTTGCAACACTGAGCACCGAGGAAGAGTACATTAGAGTCTCACAGGACCTTTTCTGGCAGCTTAAATGGTACCCACAAAACACCAGTCTCAGCATCAGCAATGAACACTCGAGGATGCTGGTCTCTCTAGGCAGATTAGGAAAATAAAAAAGCACATCTGGGCCAATAAAAGGAAAAGATTAACATGGACAAAGAACACAGACACTGGGCAGAGGAGACTGAAAAAAGTGTTACAGAGAGACAAAACTAATTTTGAGTTTTTTGGATCTCATAGAAGAATATTTGTGAGACATAGAACAAAGGAAAAGATGCTGGAAGAGTGCTTTATGGTCTGTGTCAGCATGGTGGAGGAAATGTGATGGTCAGGGATGGTTTTGTGCTTGTAAAATCAGAGATTTGTACAGGGTCATTGAGATCTTGAATTAGAAAAGCTGTCACCCTAGAACTAGGGATGTAACGGTTACCGGTGTCACGGTAAACCACGGTAAAATTCCCGACAGTGAAGGTTACCGTTTAAGTTTTAATTACCATGGTAACCGTGGCGGTTGATAACCACAGTGTGGAAAACTCACGAGATACTTCCTAACTCTTCCTACGCATGCACAGCGCGCAACGTGCGCTTGTTATGTTGTGAAGAAGACATGGCGGAGGAAGGACGTGATAGTAGCGGTCCTCACAGCATTTTTCCGCCTTGAAAGAGAAAGAGAACAAATCTGAAGTCTGGGCATATTTTGGTTATTATAAGAACTAGTGCAGTGCCTGTAGGAAGTATCAGTGGCGTCTCTATGCTGTTTTATTTGGGGCTATAGCCCCAGATGTTTTGGGAATAGCCCCGGATCTCTGTGCCTTGAAAAAAAAATAAAAAATAAAATATAATTGCCAAATGGTGAAAGGTTTTAATGTAGTTGCATGTCGAACGGCCAGCAGCCACAAATGCGACATTGTCACCAGCGCAAATTGCGCAGAAGCTGGCCTGGCTTTCCTCATGGTATACATGGGCAGAGTCAGAATAATTTGTTTCAAATTCAACATCGGTGTTATTCTTCCCCCCTACTTTTTTGTGCCATTGCAGCGTTTATAGCAGGGATGGAAATTAAACCCGCCACCAAATGCGGGTGAATTTGTGTGCTGAAGGGTGAATTGAATCAGTTTACCAGGTTAATTCCTGTCAGATCTGATCCAATTAATCTCAATGATCTATGTTGGTTAAGGTATAACAGCACGCTCTCCACGACCCCAGAGTTAGATCGGGTCAACTTATATGTTTCTGATTTGACCAAAGTGTCAGTTGGACTTCAGAAGGGCCGGATTTCAACATTAAGTTCAACATACTATAACGGCCATAAGAGGTCATTTGGACCGCTGGATTGAAACCCTATTATGTCTCATGTAAATACCCAACTGAGTGATGAATGCATTCATTGTGTCATGATATTTTAGACAATGCAGCCAAGATGTTCTACCTGCTCTTATAGCCTATGCACACAGCGCATCTTATTATAGGCTATATAACAATATCTTTAACGTAAACATTACTCAGTAGGCCTAGTGAGGGAAAATTTGCTTTAATTGTGATTAAAATATGAAGATGAGGACCCAACGATTGGCCTTCCTTCTCAAACTATGTTGAAATTGCATTGTTAAACAGCCCAATTTTCAAAATTTTCGGAATTTCCCCGGACCCTGTTAAAAAAAAAAGACTCTATCTGCACAGTAATGCTGGTATATCTGACCACTTTTTTCAGTAACGAGTAATCTAACACGTCAATATTAAAAAAACCAGTAATCAGATTAAAGTTACTGATCATTATTTTTGTCATTTTCCTGAGTAAAAATATATATTTCTGCTCTCTTCTCGTCTCGGGAGTGACGTCACGTGTGCCACAAGTCAGTTTTCTGGAAATGCATTCATTATTTTGAGTTCCTGTCAGATAAAGATGAGAATATTAAGGTTTGTTGCTCACTCTGTGCTGACGACGGAGTACTATCAAGCTTTGAAGAAGTTTAAAGGAGTACTCAGTAATCAGATTACTTTTTCAAGGTAACTGAGGCAACGCTGTGTGGGGCTAAAGCCCCGGATGTTTTGCACTCCTAGCGACGCCCCTGGGAAGTATGTATTCCTATAGAAAAGTGGGAAGTTAAGTAGCTTTTTCATGGATGGCCAAATGAGGCTGTGTTTGAAGGTGAGAGTCAGTGATATTTAGGCTTCGATCCGATATTCCAGGGTATGATTGGCCGTTTTGGACTATTTTTGATTTTGCCATTATATTTCACCTTAAAAATATTTACCTTGCCTTGTTTGGTGTCATTATTTTCAGCACAACCTCACATGTGTGACTTTGCAGTTATTTTTTTCATTTTGACATACTGTATTAACACAATAAACCTAAAAAATCACAAAAAAACATAAAATCATTTATTGATTTAATGAACCATTTGTATTACTCATAATGCAAATATAAGTTGTTTGCTGAATTTGTGAATTTGTGAATTTCGAAATTTACATTGTTATATGTAACTATTTACATTTAAATGCAGGCAATGCTCAGGGATCACTTCGCTCCCTCCAGCTCAATGAAGAGCTGCGCTGCCTCCACATTTAGCCATCTCCTCATTGTTTTGACTCATTAAACAAAAAAAACGACTTCACTACACACTAAACACACGACACCAAACACTACATAACACACTAAATATACACTCCAAACACGCTTCATGTCACAAATCTCTCAACTCGCTATCTCTGTCGCTGTCGCTGTCTCTGTCACCATCACCGTCACTGTCCCTCCCACAACTCCCCCCCCCCCGTTCCTCAGCAACCAAATCACGTGGTAATTTTGTGATTGGTTGGTGAGAAGCCCGTTTTGACCGTCTCTTCCTGCACCAAACACTAGGGATGGGAAGATTAACCGATGCGCATCGATACACGGACACGCGCAGGCGAGATGCGAGTGCATCTGTAGAACAGCTGTGAATCGATGCAATTTTTTAAATAAAATCAAGATGCATCGATTATTAAAAGTTTGCATCGGTAAAATTCGATATTTTAATCATTGAGTGGTTTCTGCATTTATTTGTACATGTAACAAACCAAATAAGATGTTATTTTTTGACATTTTTACTCTGACAGGATCTATGTTACGTTAACGTGCACCGCGGATGTATACTATACTATGCGCCTGGGACGTTTTGATGGACGTGCGCGCGCTGTTCAAAACAAGGCGGAGAATATCTACTCACCTGTCAACTGCAAATCCAAAGTTTGGCAATACTACGGATTTTACAAAGAAAAAGGAGAACTTGTCAAGTCAGACGCAATTTGCAAAATGTGCCGTGCTGCTGTACGGTACACAGGGAGTACCACAAACCTCATTAGTCACCTGAAGTGACGGCACGGTGTGACCGTGGAGGCCTCCGCCAGTAACCCGGCATCCCCCGCCGTGGAGTCAGATGTGGCGACTACGTCTAAGAGTGGTGAGCGACGCATTGAAAACTTTTTCCATGCTCCATGTCTACTTTACATGTTTCCTTTTGTAAGAAGCTATGGAAGACCTCTTTGTGAGAGGGTAATTTATTTTCTCTTTTTTTAACTTACTTTACTCACTGGTGAGTTTGCTGACCTGCAGCATAAAGAGTGCTAAGCACATCTAAGCTGAGCTTCATCTTGCATTTAATTGTTTTTGTTAATAATGAACATGTTGTAATGTTTATACAGAACTTGTTTGTGAGAGGTCTTTTATTTGATTAATAAATAATCAAACTCATTGAATTGTGCAGTGCATCATGATTGAGTTTTGAATCGTGTCGCATCGAATCGCATCGAATCGCACTTTGTTGAATCAGATTTTGTTGAATTGCAGTGCATCGTGATTGAGTTGTGAATCGTATCGTATCGTATCGTATCGCATCGGTAGGTGCTGCATATGTATCTTAAATGCATCGGATTTGGGACAGTGTATCGAGATGCGTATCGTATCGGCCTCATGCCAGAGATGCCCAACCCTACCAAACACACAGCAAACGTGACGACAGTTTTCGTGTGGCGGACATTATTTATCATAAGTCCAGTTTTACTTTGCCAATCGACACAATTTAAAAACTGGTATATAGTTTGAAGGGCGCACACAACACATGCGTCGGAACCGAGACTCACAGCGGCTGCGTTTTGCTGCTATGTCATTTTATATAGGTCATGTGACACTATGGTATGCAGTGATTGGCTCTGTTGCGCACGTGGCTATGGTGGCTATGGTTAGCAATGCTAGCGGAATTCGTAAACCATTTGTCCTTGCGTATCCGGGCTCGACCCCCCCCCCCCGATTAACCCATGAGACCCCCTGAAAGCCTTAAAAGCAAAATTTGAAGGGGGTCTCAAATTTTGTCAAAAAAATAAAAAATAAAATGTTTTATGGTCAGTAATGGTCACTAAAAGCTCACCATGTCCAGTATTGAGAATTCATAACATTTATTCACAAATATGTTTTAGTTTTTGCCATGCGGAGTAGCCAGTCCTGTGCACGTATGCAAATTAGCCATGTGCACCAAACACGAGAAAGACTAACGTTGAGAAGTCACTCTAAAAATGGCTAGCAAGCGAAAGCTAAACCTGAGTGTATCACTCACACACTTTGGGTTCACATCCAAGAGGGTGGCACTCAGAGATTAAGAGGCACCGAAAAACGAAGCTGGTGCAGCTAGCACAGTAAGCCCACTCGGTACCAGAACAGAGGATCCTCTCCCACCCACTGACTCCCCAGAAGAACAACGTGAAGTTGAAGCCGAGCGCTCCGAAGACGCAGCTGGTTTGACAACGAAGCAGGTGGGCGAATGGAAAGAAGTTCACCCAGTGTCAGCAGCAGGAGGACGGTGAGCTCACCTCCCAGAGAGTCGTGCTGCATCGCCTGAAACTGATTGAGGGACTGTCATTAAATTACTTAGCATAAATATGTTAATACAAAATAATTGCAGTTTTTTCAATATCTTCCATGTCATGTGACCCAGTGACTCTAAACCAGCAGCAGATTTTATTAGTAAACTAGACGAATAAGACCCAACTCTTTTTTTTTTGTATTTTAGTGCTTCCTCTATTTTATATGAATATTAATATGCAGAAATTATGATTTTTTTCCTCAATAGCTTCCATGTCATGTGACCCACTGACTTATGAAACAGATTCTGTTTCCATAAACAATCTGTAATAATAAAGAAATGATGGTAGAAAATGTTCTCTAATGCTCAAGAGGTTAACTTGCAGGCAGCAACTTCTTCACTATTTTGTCTCATGTCTTAGATTCTGAAATCCTGAAAATTATGTTTTTTTTCTCAAAAATCTCACCAGTAGTCACTGTAATGACTTGTTCTTCTCAACTTAAAACAACAGAACGAACCTAAGCCACTGAGGGGCTGCTGTACTGGTATTTAGTAATTGACGCGTCGTCTTCCGGGTCCAAATGAATGAATCAAACATGAGCGTCGTATGCTGTCACCAAATATTTATTCATGCTTTGCGCTCAAATACACGACCTCAGCCTAACTATGCACTCACTTACATGAACTCTGTCACCTGCATGTAAATCAAACAAAAGGCTCACGTTTGCCACAATGAAACAAAAGACGACGACGACAACGACGACGGTCAAAAAACTGTGTGCTTTCCCCAGTCAACAGCTGCTGAGTAATTACCTGCAGTCAGATTTATCCATTTCCTACACCCCACAGTGCAGAGTGCCACCTACTGTGACATCCAGGTATTACACAGAAAAATACACAAACCAAAAAATGGCTCTAACACACCGGCCCCTAATTGTAAATGGCGGCTGACATTACAATTCCCTTCAAGTTAAGTTACAGAGCCATAATACACACAAATTATACCAGACAATACCCAATGGTTTTACACATGACTTGTTTTCACTCAGAGGTTACCATAAATGACAACACTAACAACTTGCAGCTTCCTGTAATAGGCATAGCTTAGTGACAGGTCTTTCCAAGATGTTTGTCTTCGTCTGGAGACGCACAGAACGTACCAGACCTTTCTTGTCGGGGAAAGTTTCCACAACTCTGCCAAGAAGCCAAGATCCACTTGAAGCAGTAAAATCCATTACCACAACAATGTCTCCAGGAACAAAACTTCTCCTTTTTTGATTCCATTTTTGGCGTTCTTGGAGCAAAGGGAGGCACTCCTGTACCCATCTTTTCCAAAACAAATTCGCGATGTATTGGACATACACATCATCCTTATTAAACAATCCAGGTGATAAAACTGTATTCCCTTTCATCAGGAGAATGTGATTAGGAGTGAGTGGCTCAAGATCAGTGGGATCATCTGAGAGCTTAGTGAGAGGGCGACCATTCAATATAGCCTCAACCTCGCACAAAACGGTGTAGAGTCCATCATCATCCAGAGTTTGCAGATGTAACACAGAGGTGAGAACTTTCCTTACCATACAAATGACACGTTCCCAGACACCACCATGGTGTGATGCTGCAGGTGGGTTAAAGCGCCACTGGATGCCATCTTGGGATAACACTCTCTGTATCTGGTTGTGATTTAAGGATGCAAGTGCTGGAGCTACTTCCAAATGAACAGCTCTGCTTGCAAAGCAGGTAAAGATGACACCATAACGCTTACACAAGCCTCGACCTCTCTTCACTTCTAAAGGCCCAAAGTAATCTACTCCCACATTTGTGAAGGGAGGGAGATCGGGAAGGAGCCTTTCCTTTGGTAAGTCTGCCATCTGTTGCTCACCCAACGTTCCCTTGTAGCGTCTGCAGAACCTGCACTGTGATATGATTTTTCTCACAGCTGATGTTGCGCTTGGGATCCAGAACTTCTTTCGCAACCTTGACAGCGTGTAATTTCGTCCACTGTGGCCAACTTGTTGGTGCATGTGTCTTAATATGAGTGTGGAGATGTGTTGATCTTTTGACAAAATTAGTGGATGCTTTATCTCTTCTGGCAAAGCTGCCTTACTCAACCGGCCTCCAACTCTCACAAGTCCATCCTCCAGACATGGGTCCAGTTTGTAAATAGGACTGTCTCGTGACACACATTTTCCAGCTGATAGGGCAGCAATCTCCTCCTTGAACCTTTTCTGCTGACTGTAGCGAATGATGGAAACTTCAGCATCCAAAAGATTCTCAGCTGACAAGGTTTGACTAATTGCTTTTTTGGCCCTCTCCATTTCCAGGGACACATGTGATCCATCTGCATCCCTTTTGTTGAACTCAAGTGCATACAATTCCTCTCTCTTTTGCTTTAACTGCAGAAGGATCCTCTTCCATTTGAGAAACCACGCAACTGCCACCTTAAGTTTCCTCCAATCTGAAAAGTATAATAGGAGCTGGTCTGTAGCATTAGGCAAGTCTTGACTAATGATGGTGTTTACTGTGGCATCCCATTTGACCTCTACATCATCGACTGCAATTGTGGCCTCCGTGATGTCTGAAGGCCAATCCTTTTCTGGGTCAAAGGGAAACCTTGGGCCTTCAATCCAGCTACCGCCAGTCAACAGGTCTCCAACCTTCATACCTCTAGAGGCGTAATCAGCAGGGTTGTCTTTGGTATTGATATACCTCCACTGAGAGACATGAGTTGCATCTCTGATCGTTGACACCCGATTCGCCACAAATGTGTGGAAACGTCTGTCCTCATTTTTTATGCACTTGAGCACGGAAGTACTGTCCGTCCAGAAAGTTGACTGATCCAGTGGCAGCTCCAATTCTGCTCTCAACATCTGATCAATTCGAACGGCGAAGTACCGCAGCTGTAAGCTCCAGCCGAGGAATGGTTATCCGTTTCAGGGGGGTGACTCTTGCTTTTCCCAGCAAGAACGAGACATGGACTTGGCTCTTGCTGTTTTCAATTCTGAGGTAGGTGACAGTGCCAAATCCATCTTCACTGGCATCAGAAAAGTTGTGCAGCTGTGCTTTAATAGGCTGTCCAAAGTGTTTGGGCTTAATGCATCTCTCAACTTTGAATGAAGCCAAACTTTTCACATCCTCCAGCCATCCTGTCCACTGATGGCTAATGTCTGCAGGTATGTGCTCGTCCCATCCACAACTACTCCAGCAGAGCTCTTGCAACATAACTTTTGCTGGCAGTGTCACTGGTGCAAGGAACCCCAAGGGATCATAAACTGAACATATGAGAGACAACAATCCTCTTCTGCTCTGTGCTTGCTCTTTCACCATCATTTTGAATTTGAATGTGTCCGACTCCACACACCACTGTAGTCCAAGGGCTCTCTCAACTGGAAGTTCATCTCGATCCAGATCCAATTCTTTCCTGTCTTAAGCTCTGTGCTCCTCTTCAATGGTTTGCAGCACTATCCGGCTGTTACTGATCCACTTTGTCAAAGTGAAGCCTCCTTTTAAGCAGATATCACTGAGAGCTTTAACCATCACGACTGCCTCCTCCTCTGAGGGCAAGCTCTTCAAACAGTCATCAACGTAAATGTTTTGCTTGACCGTTTTCACCACTTGTGATGAAAAGTGAGCATGATTGTCCTCTGCTGTCTTCCTGAGTGCATAACTAGCACAACTTGGAGATGAGACGGCACCAAACCAATGAACTGTCATCTGGTATTCCTCAATCTCTTGGCTCACTTTACCATCAGGCCACCACAAGAAGCGAAGGAAGTCCTCGTCCTCTTCAGCCACTTTAACCTGGTAGAACATAGACTGAATGTCTCCCATGAACGCTACTGGCTCCTGTCTGAATCTGACAAGGACTCCTAGCAGTGAACTGGTCAGGTTTGGGCCCTGAAGAAGCTGGCTGTTGAGTGAGACTCCTTCAAACTCAGCTGAACAGTCAAACACAACACGCAATGCACCTTTCCGGGGATGACGCACTCCATGATGAGGAATATACCAAACTTTTCCAGTTTCTCCATCCAGTTGATGTTGAGGCACTTTCTCTGCCTAGCCTAACCCTATAGCATCAGCAAAGAAACTGATGTATTCCTTGTGAAACAGTTCATCCTTTCTGAACTTACTCTTTAATCCCAGCAGCCTTTGCTTGACCATGGAAAGATTATTTGGAAGAGTGAGCTGTTCTTTTCTGAAGGGCATTTTCATACTGTAATGGCCATCCTGAAGTTGTGCTGACTCATCCATAATCTTCAAGAACCTGATGTCTTCTCTTGACATCCCATTTTCTTCTGTACTTCTTTCATTGAAGTCATGAGTGTACTGGTTGTTCAACATCTCCTCCAGCTTACACACAGCAATCCTATTGACGGCAGCCACTGAGAACCCTGTTTTAAGTTTGCTGTTGTCTCTGTCTCGAAGGGGACCATTAACTACCCAACCAAGCACGGTTCTTACTGCATATGGGCCATTCCCTTGGCTGTTGACAACTTCCCAGGGTTCCAGTACCTTAGGGATGTTGGTACCAATCAACATGTCAACATTGGCATCTATGCAGGGGATCTGGACGTCAGAGAGGTAAGGCCACTGTGACAGCTCTTCCTGTGAGACAATGTTGTTAGGGGTCACAGGCATTTTTCTTTGTGTGAGAACCTCTGGAAGACTGTAGAAGTGGTTACTGCCGAGACCAGTCACCTCCAAACCACTCAAAGAATGCGTTGAAACAACCTTTTCTTGCCCCATGGTGCGTAAAAGGAAATTGGTTGTTCTACCGCCGATGTTCAACCTTTGCATAAGATGCTCTGAACAAAACGTAGCTGTACTGCCGGGATCCAGAAATGCATAGGTTTGTACTATTTTGTCTCCCTTGATGGATTTAACCTGGATTGGCAGAATGGACAAAATGCTATCCTCCTTTCCGGCCCCCGTATGACCACAAGTTTCTGAAGAGAGTGGTTTGGCATGTCTTGTTTTGTTAGAGTGTTCACTTTCTGTGCGGTGGTTTGGCCTTTCCGAAATATGAAGCACCGTAGGATGATTCTGACCACACTCTTTGCAAGTTAGGCGCCTATCGCAATCTTTGCTCATGTGTCCACTACACAGGCAGCCAAAACACATCCTCTTATCCTTCAGAAAGATAATTTTGTCCTGATGCTTCTTCCCTTTCAGCTTTGGACACTCATCCAGTGTGTGAGACTGGGAACAACAGACACATACATTTTTAGTCCTTTCCACTGAGTCCTGCCTCTGTGGGATTGAGCATGAACCTTTGGTTGTATCAACATCTGTAACTGCAGTGGCAAAACTGTCACCTCTGACTCTGCTGAACTTGGACTGCAACTTGAACCTGTGAACACTCTTTAATGCAGGTGAACCACTTGTCGTGTCCTGAATGTCCCCAAAGAGTGGATCAGAGATGATCTTAACTTGACGCTCGATGAATGAAACAAGATCTTTAAAGCGAGCTCTGCGATTGTACTTCTCCAAGACCTCATGTGCCTTTGTCCTCCATTTATCTCTGAATTTGAAAGGCAACTTTGTCATGATTGCTCTCATGTTGGTTGGCATGTCTAGTTCTTGCAAATAGTGAAGCTCCTCCATCACGTTGCAACAACCACGCAAAAACAGAGTAAAGGCTTGTAGCGACTTCACATCCTCTGATTTCACTGAAGGCCAAGCCAGAGCCTTTTCTATATACGCTGCAGCAATCCTGTATTCATTTCCAAAGTGTTCATGTAGAAGTTCTTTAGCCAGTTGATAACCTCTATCAGGAATCATGTGCTGACAGCTCGTCACCAATTCTCTGGGTTGACCTTTGGTAAACTGCTCCAAAAAATAAAGACCGTCAGCTTTGTTAGCCTTTGATTCCATTCCATGCTCAGTCACCATTTTAAGGGTTATTTTTCAAAAATTTCCCCGGACCCCCCTCGCATGGCTACGTTACCGACTCAGAGCACCACTGCTACAAAAAAATCTCGGGAAACACTGGATTATCAAACATTGTTAATTGTGTGTGTGTGTTGTCATGTAGGCTATAGACTGATTGTCTTGTCTTCCATCCATGAAATATTGTAATGTTATATGCCAACTGCATATTGAGAACATTTTGATTGGTGTTGTGCAACAATCGGGAGATGGGGGGGCCCCCCCTGAATAGTGACGGGTATTTCGCACACTGTATGTATGTGTATGTGTATGTTGAGTTTTCACCAGCACAGTCAGCAGATCTCAATCCTAGCAGCTTGATTGTGTGAGTGGCATTTGTTCAGATAATCTGTGTACAATACATCTACTGATGCCTCTCTGGAGACATCGTCAGAGATGTTCCTGGAATCATCGGGTGTCTCGGGTCTTTGAACATCATACACAATTTTTTTTTTGACAAATAAAGAACAGAAAAGTGTGGTGTGCAAAAGTACTAACCCCCCTGAGTCAATACTTTGTAGAACCACGTTTCGCTGCAATAAAGCTGCAAGTCTCTTGGGTTAAAAGCAGTTTCACACCAAGTGCGAATTTCCGTCCAGATTACTTGAACGGAAATTTATAAACAATGATTTCATGCATTATAATGGGAGCTTGCAAACCAGGTTGAAACTTTCTTGCGGAAAAAAAAATCCAGAACCACTTTGTCGTCTGCAGAATTTCGTCTGCGAAACTACCCGATTGACCAATGAAATCGTTTGCTTTGTAGGCTGCAAGTGACATCATGCGAAGAAAAACAATTTATGTGATAAAATGAGCGAAAGTTTAACCATTCTGCTGTCCCAGCTAGAGCTTAGATCGGGCCCAAAAAATCAAGCCCGACCCGAGCCTGTGCACGTTGTGTCCGAGCCCGGCCGGGCTTAATATGTGGGCTGTTATAACTGACGTTATCAGCTACAATTCCGAGTTGTTTGAACTACAGAAATCTGTTTAAAATTGTCTTAATGAATAATGCAACAAGTGCCGCACTTCATGCACTGGACAAAGCCGACACACGTGTTGAATGTGTATATGTTAATATATATTTTTGCTTTCTTCTTGCGTCTCGGGGAGTGATGTCATGTGTGCGACAAGTCACATTTTCAACATGAGGACAACTAACGTGTTACACCATGCAGCGACACAAACGTAAACAACAATGGAGTGAGGAGAGAGATGCGCGTTTTCTAGCTGGAAATGCAGTCATTATTTTGAGTTATTGGAAAAAA